>JAYRBT010000021.1:4810479-4850135 GCA_036023395.1 Myiotriccus ornatus | reverse complement strand
TCTCCTCCCCACGCGGCTGCCCCGAGCCTTCTCCTCCCCACGCGGCTGCCCCGAGCCTTCTCCTCCCCACGCGGCTGCCCCGAGCCTTCTCCTCCCCACGCGGCTGTTCTCGCCGCTGCACGGCCCCCGCAGCTCTCTCGGCCGCGGGTCCCCGCCGCAAGCGCTGCTCTCCGCGAACCTCATCTCGCAGCAGCGTCTCAAGCGTGGCCCTCTCAAAGCTCACAGGTCAAAAATAATAAACTTATAAACTCAGAGATTAAAAAAAAAAAATCAAAGTAGAGCAGATCAAGCTAGAATAGCTCTCTGCAAACCTACGCATACAGCAGCTTGCTAACTTGATGTTCTTAAAACTAATAAGGAAAAACAATCTTGTAAACTCCAAGGTAAGGAAAAACAAACTTGAATAAAATAAAATAAAAAATACATATGAAACTCCAAAGTATGAAGTTCTTAAAACTAATAAATAAAAACTAATAAAAACTTACTGAATAGTTCACTTAAAACTAATAAATAAAAATAATAAACTTACTGAATAATTCCACATAATCCATGTCCATTATTACTGTTTAAATATAAGTAGAAAAGCCCTGGTGAGGTACATTAGCCAAATTTTAGATATATGCTGAAATTTTTATTTCTCTAAGTAATTGCTTATTACTCAATTGTAATAGTATTGTAACTATAGTGGCAGAGGTGGAATTAAAAAAGCCATGTTTTTATATCAGATAAAAGGCATTTGTTAAACAAAGAGCTAAAGAAAGTCTGCTATTCAAATGAAGGTCAATATCATCTTTTGGATAATAGTTTCATGTTGTGAATCCAATATTAATCATTTCACAGTAACATATTTACTAGTGTGAAACCTTATGAACAGGATTTTTAAAAAAAGAAAAGTCACCCATTACTATGTCATTTGTTAAAAAAAAAAAAAAAGAGGGACATACTGTGATAAATTATAAACTGCATTGGGTGAAAAACAAAATATAAGCAGAAATTTCCGCAATCTGAACATGACTCAAAATTGCTAGATGTTTTTAAGATTACTCATTCCTCTATTTACTTTTATGATAAAATACCTTAAAATTCTCATCCCGGGTACAGGTAGAAAAATAAAATAAACCCATGTATACACATACAAAAAAAAAAAGACATACACACCATACCAACCCACACAAAACCAACAGAAGAGATAAACACATAAGACCTCAAAAACCATACAAGTCAGATGAAATTTTTGGAAGTGGCTAAAAATAAGATATGTTCAAATCCTAAATATGATTTGATATGTTTCTTTTCACACAATGTGTCACAGGGCTGCTCCTATTTACCCATCTCTACAGCTGCCTTAAACAACCATCTCAGTTACTTGGGCAGGAGTTTACATGTCTTTATTTTCTAGCAAATAGCAGAGGAAAAAGAATAAAACAACTAATGAAACAAAACATTGTTAACAACACATTTGGGATTTGGGGGAAGAAGGAGCACCACCAAAGCCACTGAGGCAAATTTTCCTCACTCAGTGTAAACCTTGGGGCAGCAGTGGAGGAGAACGAGGCCGTTCTGCAGCACAGCTGGACTCTGGGGGGATGGCAGCAGAGGAGCAGCACTTGGAGCAGACCAGGAGTGCAGGATTCTTGCCACAGAAATCCCAGGAAAGAAAGAAATCAGACCCAGCAGAAACATAATTATGTCCAAACAAAATGTACACCCTGGAAGTGGTGAAAGGCACAAGTGACAGTGAGGTCCCTCGAGTAATTTACCAGGACATGGATGTCTAATTCTCATTTCTGTTCTTAATAACAGCCCATTTACAGTTCCTCATGAGTGACAGGCCAATGTGTATATTTGTAGTTCATACAGAGCAGACTTCTCAGGTCTGAATAATTGTCCTGGAGTCAACAATAGCAACTTCTCTATGTCCTCAGAACAAACAGATGAAGTTGATGCCTGATAGGAACCTAAACAGAACACAGATACATATAGTAACATTACTATGGTGTTTGGGTAGCTCATTGCATCATATCTAGGTCCCTCCCAAATTTTGGCAGCTATATCTAAAAAAAAGAAAAAAAAAAAACCAAACCAAAAAACAAACCAAAACCAACCAGATCATGTGTATTTCAGAGTTCCCAAACCTGCTCCTATACCACTCTTTTTTATATTTCAAGCTCACAGAATTCACTGGGTATTGCTGGCAAGGTAGCCAACAAAAGATGCAAGCAATCTCACGCATTCAAAATTAAAATAAGAACAACTAGAAAAGGAAAGACTACACAGATTCTTGAAAAGTGAAAAAGAGTTCTTCAAGTAAGGGTGATATTCCATGAAAAGTCAATGACAACACTTGAAAAAGTATGTACCAGCAAACCCTCACTTCCTATTACAAGAGTGCCTGTGTCCAAATTACTAGTCCTTCTCAGTTTAATGAATTTAAATAAATAAAATAGTTCCAAGAAAAGCTATCAGAACTTTTCCTTGTTCAGTTCATCAAGAAAGGACAAAGAGACCAAAATCACATGACAAGACTGAAGAGTCAAGAGGTCTGTTCTAACACAGACATCCATTGGAGGCCGTGCTGGGATTTGGCCTCCCTCCAGATATGCTGACTGGAGATGAGCTGCAGGATGGACTGCAGAGGAGGTGGAGAAGACAGTTAGTAGCAGTCTGTGAAGGACTGTGCAGAAAGGGGATTTTTTGGCTATCCTCACAGCTCAGGATGCACCCCATGATACAGCCTGGTCAGGTGCTGAGCTACAGTGCACAGACTCCATGGGATTCCTTTGGATTGGTTCAGTTTTGTTCTGTTTCCAGAGCTAAGAGCAAAAGCCTTCACAGGGCTTACATATAACAATGCTTAGAGACAAATTCTATATGTAGAAATCCCAAGAGCTCAGTTTTAGAAAAAAAAAAAACTATTTTAGTTGAGAAGTAACTCGTATCAGGTCTTATGTTACATTAAATAAAGTTGTTCCTTGGTCCCCACTTTTCCTTTTGGAATGTACTTCATTATCTCCACTTCCTTCTCCTTCCAACTCCTTTCCAGCCACCACCTTCCCTTTCCTGCCTCCCCTTCACCACACTGCTTCTTGCCACTGCCTGATGCTCTCCTTGTCTTCCATCCTTTGTTCTCCTGGCCCCTGCTGCTCCCTCCCTCTTCATCCAGCTGCCCAATTTGGCAGTGTCAGCACAGGGCCCAGCCTAATAAGCCTGAAAGAGCTTTATTAATTTAGGCTCCGTGCCATGCCTCCACACCACTGGTGTATCCCTGGTAGCTGGGAACCAAAGCATACAGTGAAACTCACAACTCCAATGTCAAACTCAAACATTTCAGAATTAAAAACTGAATTGGCAATTCCTAAGATGTTGATTCTGCAGGCAGGCAAAATTTGAGTGCCAATCTCTGTATTTCTCCAAGGCATCTGAAGTAGCTATTCCCCCAAATCATAGGAATTCAAATGCTTGATTATCCTACCCATGTTCAAGATGTTTCATCTTCACATTGTGTGGGTTTCACGTAGCTTAGTTCACCAACTCCCCAGCTATTTCAGGTCTACCTACAAAAGGATTTCTATAAGTGTGAAAAGCATCACAATTTCACTGCACAGAAAAGGTTCCAAGGAAGCCTTGATATGCACCAAAAAAAAGGATTTTTTTTAAAGAAAGAAAATATTTTTCCTTTTCTTTTAATGCTGTATGGACACATAAGAAAACATTTTTTCTAGACCATATGATAAAAACAGAAACCATGAATGACTTGACACCAGATATTAAGCAGCAAATTAAATATCAGTTTGTACTGGCAAACCTGATACTGTTTATGTATTTTATATACCTTATTTTACCAACATAATTTGCTCTTCATTAACACTTCTTTATTAATTCTTAACATCATTTTGATATCATTAAAAAAAATCACCACTGCTGGCTGTGCCAAAAATAAATACTAAATACAATGCTAATATGATAGAATGGAAAATTGCTAAACAATAAGACGGACCTCTAAGAAAATTTGATATAGATTTCCTGTAGTTTCCCTGCACTATTTTCAACCCTTCTCACAAGGGATAGAGCAAAATGGCAATGAAAAGTGAATTTCCTGCTGTTACAGCTACTTTGGATGCTCATGCTTCTGTTCCTGTGGAGCCAGCTTGGATCAATTTCAAGAAAATAGCCTTTATCTACACTTTTGCACAGAAAACACATTTCTGTTTTGAGGAGATGCAGTATTTGTCTGTGGTCAGTATTTTAATCTGCAGCATAACGTTGTAACTTGCATAAAATTAAAGCATCACAGGTTATCAGAGAAAGATTTACAAAGCCACTGAAGAAAAATTTCCTTGCATTATATAAAAGAGGTAGAGAAATATCTAGTTCAGAATATTTAATACTGTTCATGCACTGTACATACACCTTACATACACCTAGTAAAGTTTTATCTGTCCAAGGAGAAGCTGAAAATTAGTATTGTCACAATACTGGGCCTGAAGATGCTTTCACTTGTCATTTGCAGATCATCCATGTCTTCTGAGCTGGTCAGGATTGAGAGACTCTGTCGAGTTAATCCTAATCCAGTGACCAGGTGTGACAATACTCACTCATTAGGTTGTGGCCCACTCTTGGCACCAGGAAGACAATGGAAAAAATTGGTTTGTTTTGGGATGCAGACACTCAAGCAGCAGCACACCGATCGATTTACTACTCTTTTACTGAAGAGTTTGTAATAACCGATGGGCTATAAAGACGCATGTATACATTGTGCCATAGTTAACCTCATCGTAGCCTGAATTTAAATGTCCTTAATAAAAAAAATAAAATCCCACAGATTTCAAGGGTGCAGACACATGTCAGTTTGAAAAAACAGCAAACAAGGTGTCAATGACATTTGAATAAAACCACTTTTCATCCTGTTCGGGGGTAGTCAATTCATGCATTATCTGACTTGTACTGCTTCAAATTTGTTGCATAAACATGGGAAGGCATTTTATAAACTCCATGTTCTAAATGGGCACATCTGTTCTATAATTAAACAAATCACAGCATCTCTGCAAGAAGAAACACTCTAAAAGAATCATCAAATCAAAATTTGAGTTCAGACTTTCTTACATGACTCCAGATAATTAAGAGCTGAGCAGCAATAGCCAAGCGAGGTCCTTGTTTCAGTGCAAATATAAATTTAAGGTGCACGTGGACAGACAGACGAATTCCTAAATTATAAGGCAGCATTTCTTATGTGTTGTCCATGAGTACCAACATTTTGCCAGCTCTCTGGAGCAGCAAAACTGACCACACAATGTAGCACCATTCTCAATTCTAGAGCACGTAGCAGTAGCTGTAACACAAATGCAGCAAAGCAAGCAACTTCTTCAGCTCACTTCATACAATTTCTCACCAATTTCCAGATATTTAAAAGGGAAAATTGTAGCAAATAATTGCTTTTATCATTTTTAGAACTTAGATGTGGCTCCTGATAAAGAGTTCAAGTACGAAGTATAGTAGGCATCGTTTCCTCTCTATACACTCCATAAATCTGCTTCTTCAATATACAATTCAAAAAAGCCCCAAATTGCTATTGCTATCATGATAAACATTGGAAAGTTCTGCTTGACCTTTTATTAACATTTTTCTATACCAATATGGTTCTTGTGCTACAGACACCCTAAGGAATTATGAAAAATACTTTTTTCTCTAGTTTAGCCCATGTGCACTTAATAGGCTCACAAATATAATACCATTATAAAAAAGAAAAACTGCCAACACTGCTAAAAAAATTGTCATAACACTAAATTATTATATAAATATAAAAGGAGTATGTCTGTAAAATATTCACTCAATGAACATCCCAAGGTGATGATTTTGCTATGTTGTTTTTATTCCTGGGAGATCCATAACACATTTGGATATGCCACATGTCACCACATGAATCAGGCAGTTAATGCATGTGCTTTTTAGAAGCAGAGATGTCTTCCCAATAGAATGTGCTATAAAAAAAAGAATGTTGAGATTCTGCTGCTTTGTCTGATAGGCATAATTTAATGTCTTGCTTATAATGCTGCATCTTAAGGAAAAATGTGCACTGTCCCATGTAGTTATTTACAATATATTACTAAATCTATGCAAATATATTTCCCTGAGCTTGGTATTATATAACAAAGGTCAACAATGTTTGAAATATTTTGAAACGCATTCCCAATATATTTTGTATATAGCACTAATGTCCCATGTACATGCATATATCTTAATATATTTTCAGATATTTCTATTCATTTTATTTTGCTGTAGATTATTACAATAGATATGTGGGGGGTTTTGCTTTAAGACCATGGAATTTGGCCGATCAAGCTATGGCTTTTCATTAAGAATGCTAATTATACTTTTGTTAACAATGTGTCATTTCAATTATCCCATGCCAGCACTACTTAAAATGAATTTTAATAGTCAGTGTTCAATATCATTCAATAATAGATATTCATTGGAGAAAAATTAAGGGAAAAAAGTATCAGACTTATGCTTCCCATGCAGTTTATTTCACAATTTCTTGCATTTACATTTGTTTCCACTAACATTTGAACAGAAGATCCCCAAATGCTATTTATCTGTCCCATTTTAGGATAAATACTTCTGCCTTTCATGAAAACTCCAGACATATGATTCCATTTACATATCCTTTTGTCACTTCTACCTTTATGCCCACATTAACATCGAGGTTTTTCCGACAAGGGGAATTGTATCAAAAACAAGAAGATTATAAAAACTTGTGCATCTCAGGAAGCAGGAGTAGGAGTTATAAAGGTAACATTTTTTTTTTTCTCAACACACCTTTGAGACAGCATGCATTTTCTCTGAAGAAACGTAATTTTTATTTTTTTTTTAAATTAAGGACTTACAAGTTGAAATACGAAGTGTTCCTATGTACGTACAATGCACTGAAATGCTGAACAATTTGTATGTTGCCCTGTCAAGTTAACTGACATATTTCCAAACTTTACACACCTGTGATTTCAAAATAAAGGTTCTAAAAATTAAACATAGCCAAGTGGTAAAAAATTTCATTGATGCAGACATCTTTCCCCAGTGAAAGCTCTATCACGTAATTCTAGCAGAGCACTGAATGAATTTTTATATTCATTAGTGGTGTTACAGAGCAGCACAACTGAAAAAGATCCACAGGTTTTCAAGGCTGAAAGGAATTTTACCTTTTACCTGCTCCTTACTTTTGCCAAACACTTCACCAAGAAATTCCCATATCACATCCAACAAGCTGTATCACTTTAAGCAGTGAGTAAAACCAGGTTAAAACTAGCCCATGTTACTGCAGAATTGGGATACTGAAGTATTTTTTTTGATCATGTTTCCATTTCTAATGAATTTCTGGCAGTCACCTCTGTGGGAGAGCAAGACAACACTGTATAAAGCACGTTTCTCAGTGCAAAGCACATCCTGGGTCAGCACTTACTCGAGTTTAGCGTGGACTGGCTGCCTTATCTACTTACTCCTACCTCCCAGACCACCTTATTGGACTATTAAATACTAAACATAGCACTTAGCTCAATAAACACCAAGCAAAATGTAGCCATATTCAGAAATCCAACTGGGGGACCCAGCAGCATTGCCAAGCTGTTTGTGTAGTCATGCAGCACGGCCATATCTCAGCTCCACCCCTAAAACATAGGCCAGATAAAGCACAAGTCACTGTGGGTCATCAGTGAGTAACTTAACTTGGTGTCCTGTGTCCAGCAGTGGGTGTAAGAAGAAGGTAAGAAGAAAAAAGGGCCAGTTTGAGATACTTCCCCCTAATTTCTTCCCTGCCTTCAGCTTTTCTCAGGTCAAAATTTCCTATGTATCTACATTTCCACTGAAGCCCTCTACTGCCACTTTATCTTTTCAAAGTATTGCTAGGCTTCTTATAAAATATTTAAGGCATGTCATGTCATTACTCTGTTGATGTTTTCATTCTCTGTGTGCAGTGCTAGTTATTATTAAAATTAATATTTTAATTTCTAACATGTTTCTGTCATCTCTGATGGGTTTTTACTCTACTGGTTCGCAACAGTTCTTACCTATTTCATTTATTTCAATATTAACTATTTTAACACTACCCAGTTTTATTCTTCAACTGGCGACAAAATAATTTCAAAAACTAATTATATAGTTGGATTTTAATTCTAATTCCACCAAAGTGTAAGAACTGGAAATCTATTCAGGGCCATATTTTCCATAGAACAGTCACTTATTTTTGTGCATGTGGTAGAGTTTGCATTTGCAAATCAAATAGTATAGTATGCATGTAATTACTTAATCAAAACTACATACACAGCCACTGTGCCTGGGAATATAATGAAACAACCCTGTTTTCAGCATAGGTATTTCTCACAATGCTGCAAGTCTTCCCATTTTCCCTTAACTTGCTCTCAAGTACTTTCCATTTCTTTATCCTACATTTCCATTCATTTGAATTAGAAAATAACACAATCATTTGAATTGATAATATACACACAAAACTGTATTTAGATCTAGAATAGTCCTGGTCAATCAAGCACTGAGATTAAGTCCCACTGCACTTTTAAATACACCAAAACTGTGCATAACACTGATAAAGAAAATTGATGTTTAAAACTGTGGTGCTATTAAGCAGTATCAAAAAGAAACCTCTCAAAAGGTAAAGCATCCTTGAGGTTTGAGACAACTGCTTCCCTTCTCCTTCCGTACCAAACCTACCCTACCTATTCTGACACTTTCACACTGCTTTCTGTCTTTCAAGGATGTAAAAAATCTGTAGATTCCAGAAGTCCATTCAATAAAGATAATCAACAAACCTAAACATTAGATGTTTTTGTAGAGGGTTTGGACCAACATCATCACAAGCAACAGATTGCCTTAACATAGGAAAGTATAATTTCCATAGTCTAAGAATAAATCTACCAAATATTAACTTTCTGTTGCAACATTTGTTGGTGAAGGTATGGTGACCAGAACCTATTGGTATATTTAAATAGTGAGTCACTTTGATATTATACTTCAAGAGTAAACTAATTTAGTCAACTAATCTTGTTTATTTCCTAAATATTGTTAGTTTCTATCAGTCAGATGATTTTTCCAGACACTTACATAACAAGCATTAAAAAGATACATTTAGCAGCTACAATTGTTAACATAACAAAGGCTACAGAATCCAGAGGTTATTGCATTCTCCCAAAAGTACTTAAATAATAGCCTAAAATCTGAAGAATTACTTTAATACTTCAATAAAAATAACCCAATTCAAAACATTTTCAAGGAAACAGAGCTCCTTGCTCTAGGCTACCGAATAATGGCTGAAAGAAAGTATATAGCTTGTCACTTCTGATTAGAGAACTGTGCCTCTGTGCTTTGAATGAGAGGCATGTCTGGTAATAGGAAGTGCAGATATTAAATTTAATAAAATAACGTGGAATACGATATATATGAAACTTGACCAAGTATAGCACAAAATGTAACATACATTACCCTGCTCAGTCAACTACTGTGGCCTAGCATCTAATGACTGACTTAATTTCTATTTTCCAAGGAGAGTACTACAGAAAAATATAATTTTCAGATTATACAAATATTTTATCAGACTACACAAAAAGTGTAACAAAAATTGCCTTACAAATCTATGTGAATACGTAACAGCAGCAGAAATTTGTTAAGACTACAAAATATTCAGCCCTAAGAATCCACAGAAAGGCATTAGGTCCAGTAAATAATTAGTTACAGAGACCATGATGATAATACATTACAGCATCATATGACTCACAGCATATTTCTTTCTTTCCAGGTTTAAGGATTCCTTCTGTTTTCGGGTTTATTTGCTGGGTCTTTTTTTGTTGTGTTTTTTAATGCACAATCAGGATACAGCATTTCCATACTACTTATGAAGAAGGAAGTGCCTTATCTCTGTTTATGTCTTAATTCTGGCATTCCAATGCAAATTCAAACAGCTTTGTCTTTCAGCACATTAACCCTGAGCATGTTTTTTCACAATTAAATAACAAGCTCCACACAGTATTTTCCATTCCCTTTCTAACACAGAACTATGCTACCTGTGATATGACACATAAGGGATTTTAAAGCAATTCCAAGAGCTAATCCCACTAAACCCAGAATTAAAGTTCTTGTTTTCATATTTCACTTTCAAAATATTTAGAACTTTGACAGATATGACATTATGTTTTCATTAAAACAGTTGATTTCAAAATGCTGCACTGTGCAAAAACACCATAAACAGTTTATGATGAACTGCCACACTCTTAATTAAAACAATAAATCCAGTGCACAATATTTGTGCAGCCTCTGGTTTGACCTTTGCCTCTTGCTATCCACTACCAAAGCTGCTGCCTCATTCTGTGCACCAGATGTAGAAGGTTTTAAACCATGATCTGAAAGGCAGTAAAGATAAAATAAGAGAAAATGTGCCATTACTCTTTGCAGTTATGATTAATTCAGTTCATATTTTACAATCTGGTTATGGAGTAAAACTGCAGACTTTACATCAAGCATTTGCCATTCAATATACCAAATGTATAAAAATGCCTGATACTTTAGAAAATGGCACAAAGCTAATTCACAACCACCACATGAAGGACAGAAATAGGAATAATAAAAAAAGGACAGTAATTAGCTATCCATCTAAAATAATGAAGCTATCTCAGCCACTTGGTCAGTCTTGGCAAGAAATGCATCTGTTACAACAAAAACTAATGCTCTCCCGTATCTCTCTACTACTTGATTTTAAATTAAAATAGCTTTTAAAACTATCAGGTCTGCTCCACAAAGAGAAACCAAAGGTTATTAATTACTATGACATGCTGTAATGATCACAGATTTGTTGTGTGTTCCTGGAAACAAAGTCAAATGCAGAAACTACTCAAAAGGCCTAAGCACAGGAAATGAGCTTGGATCCTGGAGTACAAGCTGGTGTAGGCAGAAATCTTACAGAAAAGAAGATAAATTGGAAAGTCCTCATTCTGCAAACCCTTATGGACTTCTCAGTTCGTTACTTTAATCCACTAGCTTTGTATACAGCAAAGCCTGCAGGAGTAAACATCTGCTTGGTAGATTCATATGTGACATTATTCACTGCATACTTAATATTTTCCTTTTCTGTCAAAAAGAAATCAATTGACCAAATGAAGGTAATGTAGTTCATGATCACATTTATGAGAAATTGGCATGAATTGGGTTTTTTCTTCTTAGGATGAAAGAGGAAAAACACTGTATGTTACCAAATTACCAAATTTCAAATTCAAATCCCTCCATGCCCAAAGTAGTTAAGGCCTCTTTTTCTCTTAATTCCCCACATAGTGCTCTAGAGAGCAAGAGCCTTTTCTTGCTTGTTCTTTGATTTGTCCACAGTCAGAAAAAATCTCTCCCCATGGTTAACTTCCAGAGACTGTCATTCTGCAGTCGGCAAGACACTGGGTGTTTGAGGAGGTGCTGGAGGGGTGATCAGGAGTTTGGTTTTGTTCTGAATTTTTTTTTTTTTTTACTCCCAGATTTCATTCACAGATCAAGAAAAAAAAATATTGAAAAAAAAATTATAGGAACATGCACATGTAAAACTTTCCCTGGGTTTGTTTCCTTACACAATATTCATTATGCATTCAAAATCCAAGTGCATTTCCGTATAAAGCAATGGACCACGTCTCTGCATCATTCAAAAACAGCACAGAAGCTCAACTTCAATGACTGGGTTCTACCAGGACACAAAAGTGAAACACACACGTATCTAGATTCCTGCCCACTGAGAAACTGGAAAGTATATTTTAAAAGGCAAGACATACGAAAAAGAAAAAAAACCAACCAAAAAAACCCACCACTGCCATAAGAACTCCAATATCTTCGTTAGTGTTGGTAACTATTCCTTGGATAAATTTTTTTTTTTCCAAAGGAAACACAAAGTAATTAGATAATAATCAATGAGAATTAAGTGAGTAGAGGAAAAACGAAACAAGCCCAACACAAACAATTTCAACTCCTCAAAAAATAGCATCCAAACATTTCTTTAGGGAAAAAAAAATAGGAAACATGCAGTTAATGCAGACTTTAATATTTGTGTCTTTTTGTGAATCTTCCTACCTACACTTGGGGAGAAGACTATAAAAAGAGTTCACAATGAATTAGAGCTTTTAAATTAAATATGAATTAAGCTTAGAAAGAGGTATTTTATTTTCAGAGCTTCACTTGTTTTATTTGTGCTATGAGAGGTCCCACAAAAGTGACTCTAAAACATAAGTAAAAAGTTATTAACGTGAACTTAAAAAAAAAAAAAAAGAAACTTTTAATTTTAAACCTAACTCAAGTGAGTTATTCTTCCAGCAACTTTTCCAGACCAAAGTTTTTATGCTTTCCATATTCTTACAGAGACAGTGGAGGAAGCTTAAATGTTTGAAGTTGTTAGCTAATTTCTGAAAATCACAAAATACTCTCACAGACTAAGTATGCAACAGGAAAAGCGTTACAGACTTTGTGATACACACGGTGCTGTATTTCTCAAAAATAGTATCCAAGGAGGGAAGTATTTGCACACTTTTACATTCACCTGAATTCTACTGAATAAATGTGTAGTCTACTTTAAAGTGCTGCAAATCCCTCTTCCCTTTTCTTTGGTTGTTTCACATGAATATATAACATGTTTTAATCAGGCATTACTAGCAAAAGATTTGACATTCTTACCAGCTCATTGCTTTAAAAATAGACATATTCTGAGTACTGCAGATCCCTCTGCCATAGCTTTCATGGAGACTTCCAAAGATAAGCAAAAGTCTAACTCATCACCAAATAACCACTATTGTATCAAACAACCCTTTCAAAATCTCTCACACAAAAGAGATCACTTTTACACCAACTATACATAGTCATAAACTCTGCACACATACCTCTTCTGTCAGAAAGGACTGGATGTTTTCCACGAGCAGGTAGGAAACCAGGAGCACAAAGAACTCACCAGAACTGCTACAACTGCAGAATTGAGACACGCCCTTACAAATAATTTCCCCCAGGTGCTCTCACTCAGCCTAATGAGGTTCTGGAGCAGGTGTTGGAACGGGTGGGGAAGGGAGAAATGTTGGGCAAGGGGGAGTTGATGTTAAGTGAAGGTTCAGGCTTTTGTCTTAGTATTAAACAAACAAACATTAAACATAAAAATCCAAGAGAAAAAACCCAAAGGCGTCACAGAGTTGGTGTTCTCTTCAAAGCAAG
The DNA here is from genome assembly GCA_036023395.1 of Myiotriccus ornatus. Taxonomy (NCBI): domain Eukaryota; kingdom Metazoa; phylum Chordata; class Aves; order Passeriformes; family Tyrannidae; genus Myiotriccus; species Myiotriccus ornatus. The sequence continues at coordinate 4,836,917 of JAYRBT010000021.1, read as the reverse complement.
AAAGACTCTGTGAGTGTGGTTTGGACCCGGGTTACTGTTATTTCACCCGGAACCTTTCAACTGCCCCACCTGACACAGCAGGATCCCATCAACCACCTTGGCTACACAAACCCATGTCAGAGGAGCAGAGCTCCTGCAATCACTGAGCCAGTAAGGAACCTGGAGCCAGATAATACACAGCTGCTGGGACAACTTCGAAATAACTAATTAATCCTTAATGCTTTCACAATCCTGGAATTATTCCTACCACTGTATCAACCGTGATGCTTCATGAACAAATATTAAACTTGCAGGACAGCACTTTCAAGATGTAATGACATTCTAATGTAGTATTTTCCAAAGCAGAAATATTGACCCTGACAAACTTATCTGCCAAGTTAAAACTTTCTAATGATCACCTACAAACATGACCAAGTCATGACTGTTGTTTCTAATGTGGTCACCAAAATGCAAAACAAACAAATGTGTCCTCCTGCTATGGATCTATTGCAAAGATAGTGAAGGTTAAAACTTCCAAAAAACAGGTGCAAGAGATTTGAATGTTTGCCAATAGCACATTTCCTATAATCTAGTTCTCAGACACACTTCAGTTGAAAACTAAAACTTTTTAGTTGAAATACACAGATTTCAGGAACTTCCAAGTTTTAGGTGAAAAAAAAAAAGTTTCAAGACACTGAAAACCATTTTGTTTAACTGGAAAGGCTGGGCAAACTTAAATTAAGGGTGATGCGTAGGTTGCTATAAAAATATTTGCGTGCCTACAGCAGAAGAGTTCATCCTTTTGGAAAACATCGTTCTAGAGAGTACATCACATAGGGCAAAAAAATTAAACAAGCTTTAAATAGGAATTTTGCCTCAAGATCCATTCTACTCCAACCTCTGGTAGATGCTTTTCTGAAGCATTTTTTTTTTATTTTGTGCAACAATTAATTTGTCTTCTTTTTCCTTCCTGGAGGAAGGAGTTGGTCAATTGTGATAAGATTCCCAGTGTAGGCACCCTCACATGAAACGGCTTTGCACTGCCAATTAAAGTTGTGGAGCTCTGATTTGGAAGGAGCACTGAATACATAACAAATTAATCCTGGCACATCTATATACAGCATACAGATTAATATAGGAAAGTAAAAAAGCAGGCAGCAAAACCTTCCCCATCCTCCTTTTCAACCATGAAATATCTGCATTAGTGATCTCCTGCTGGATCACATCAACAGTGCATACATGTGCAAAGAAAAGTCATGCCCAGAAGGATAAAAGAAGTGAGACCAGCCCTTGGCAGCCCAGCTGTAGGACAAACACAGACCCAACCATGACTGCTCCAAACTTACAGCCCAACCACCTGAAAGGTCAGGCAAGGGGTATAAAGTAACATCAGTCAGTACAGGGAATTGCCATTAGGTCAACAGACAGTCAACCAACTGGAAATGATAGTTATGGATTCAGCATGATGCAAGACCACATTCTTGCAAACCTTTTAATGATCCTTTAAAAAGAAGAAGGAAATGCATGGAAAGAAAAAAACAAAATCACCTTCCTGTTCAAAATACTCACCTTACTTTTCTCCTTAGTATTATCTTTCCCACAGAACAATATTCTAACACTTCAACACATCAGCAAAGGAATCAGTGAACTGCTCAAATACTTAAAGTTTCAGTTTTCATAACTGCCCATCTCTTCAATGGAACCTGCAGAGCTCAGAGCCCTAAAGCAAACATGCTCCTTTCTCCATGTGCCACTGGAACTAGAGGTGTAGTCTGGACTCCACTGCCTGACTTTCCCGCTAAATGGAGAAGCCTTCAAAGTTATCACTCACAGATTACTAAATTTAGAATAGTCATGACCCCAACTGGCTGAATAAAACAGTTCACAAATGTTACTTCAGTCCATAGATTCAGAAAGATGACAACTGTTGGTCTTCAGCAGAGAGACATTCTATGCTTTAAAAGCACAGTGTACTATTAACACTGCCAGAAACAAATCAATAACAACAGGTCTATGTTTTCAAAGTTCTCCTGGAACTAAAAAGATTAGGCATTTTTCTTTAAAATAATTTCGGGGGGTAAAACATATTAGCAATTATATAAAACTAGTGGAGAGATATTAAATGTGCTCAACAGCATAAAAATTCTGTGTTATGTATTTCCAAAGTTCGTCCATGAGCCAAACATTCCTATTACCTTCTTTATCCTGACTTGAATAGCAAAGATTTAAAGAATTGGAGAAGATTAGATTAAGAAAAATAAAATATAAGCTTGAGTCACAATATTCTTTAACCTTCGATCAGAGACCCTGCAAGAAAACTGGGCATGTGAAGATCAGCATGTGAAAGATAGTACCCATTAAGGTTTATGCTGCAAGGGCTTTAGGGTTCATGAATAACAAAAAATGAGCTCAGTGAAGAAAAGTGGTTGAATAAAACTGAGAAGAAATACAGTATCCACACAAGGCCTAAGAAGTCCACCTTCCTGTGAACTCAGGTAATGCTGTTTTCCTATTACAAAAGTAAGAAAGTAGTATTTGTTTAATTTTAAAGCAGAGAAGAGAGGGAAATCTACACTTTCCCAACTACTGTAGTGAGGTAACAAGCCTTTTCTTATTGTGAAATGTCTTCCAGGCATGGAATGGAGGAAATCCAACGAATTCTAGCTCAGTAAACACACAAATATCTGCAGAGTTAAGGAATTTGTATTGCAACAAATGAATAGGAAGGAATAAAGCTGAAATTTCTCACAGCCTATATAACCAAGTGTTTCTTTTACACTCAATAGACAAACACCAACTTCTAATGAATGTAAACAGCATAAATGTTCCCTGAAGAGCTGGCCATCCAAAACAGTAAGTAGTAAATGAGTAGTGTAACCCTGTCGGCCTTCCTGCTCAATTGTCAGCTTTAGGAATACTCCTGGATCGACTAAGACTTGCTGAGTAAATCTGCAGACCCGTGGGAAATCTTCAGGGGTCCCAAGCATCAAATCTACCCTTGGATTCATAGAAATTGGTAGGTGATTACTTTAGTAGATGTAGGAGACTGATTTAAAAACCCAGCTCTGAGAAGACCATCTGAATAACCTTGAATTACATCACAGAAGCAGCCACAAGTCTTTGTAAAAAAAAAAAAAAGATATGCTTTTCTGATAATGTCAGAATATAATCTTCCTTTTTAAGACTATGGAAAAGGACTCCTGTTTGCCAAGATGACTGAACTAAATAATGAGCTGTTTTCCTAGTGTTTTTATAAATTTTGTTTGAAAATATACATCCCACTCTGAAGCTACAGCAGTTATACATTAAAAGACAAGAATCTTGCAATAAGATTGTGACTAAAATTCTCCCTGAATGAACAATCAATATCTTTATGATGCTGACCCAGGAAATCCCAAATGCCACACTCAGAACTACAGAAAACCATTAATAAATACATTATCTTTGTAGGTTAAAGGAAACACTTTCTGTAACTCCTGTGGAAGGGGTTGATCCCACTCAGTATTTATATGTCATCACAGAGAATCACAATGAAGTACATGAATTTCACTCTGAATCCTGTTATTTTCTTCTTTAAGAGCTCAGTTTTTTCAATCTGATTTGAAATTCTTTACATCAGTTTGTAAAGTGGAAATGCAGAGCTTTCACCCAAAAGAACTGTACAGAAACTGTTTAAAGTAAAGACAATTGGCTAAAGGAAACCTAAGACACTAAATCACTTTGATTGTGAGTCTTAATTTGTACTGCAGCACACATAAGCAGTGCCAAATGTGAACAATTCAATACAAGGCACATTCAACTTCTGAAAATTTTGAATTCTGCTTTGAATTCTGTGGGCATTATTCAAGAAAAAATATCCATATTTTATGAGGAATTCTTCTTGAGTTATCCCTGAAAATAAAAAGTTGTTGTTGTGTTTTTGTTTTTTTTTTTTTTAACTAACAGAGACTCTAAGACATTTCTCCTAGAGTAAATATCCTGAAAAATCAGTGCACCTACCCATGGATAAACTCTGTTTTTAAAAATCACAGAAAATGAGCTGTATTTCATCTTTTAAGTGTGTCTTACTAAGTTCCACCACTGGGACAGTGAAAAAAAATAATAGTGATACATCCCCATCTAATTTTTTATGTCTTTCTCAGTGTCATTATAGTATTTACATATTCTCCCTCTCAACTTTTTTTTTTTTTTTTAAATTGTGGTAGCACCACTGGGAGCAGGTGCCTTGGAGTGGGGGCACATACCGAGCCTGACCTCCCTATGAACAGCTCTGAATTCCCTGATCTTGTTATGAATATTTTTTTTCTTCAAATGCAAAGCTGCAAAATGCATGAAAGCTAGAGTAATTCAATTAAGTATCTATTCTGAGCTGGAAAAGACCATTTTGTTAGAAGCACTGGAGCACTAGTTTAACCCTGGTGCTCAGAATTCCCAAGCAAGTCAGCACATTAAGCCAGCTCTTCAACTTAAGAACAATTACTGTCATTTATCAGCCTGAATAGCAATAATGCACAAATCGACAGCTTTCAAGAGGCAAAGACCGAGGTAGGTGTAATGATATGCAAAGCCACAGCACTCCACATTTTGAACCGTCTTCAGCCCATCAATACATCTCCAAGTACCTACAATTTATCAGTACAAATGTGGTACCCTATGAAGGCAGGACCAAAAAGATAAATATGAACAGGGTGGAATAAAAGGTTCAAGAATGTTTGAATTTTATAATGATGAAGTGCAGATCACATTCTTGCAGCATTTTACATGCAGTGACCTGATCACATCACATTTCCTTCAGCAAGAGGAAACTAGGATAAGAGATAATCTTTCTTTCAGGTAGTTGTAAGCAGCTACTTTGCTGCTTTATTTTTCTCCTTTTCTTTCTGTTCTTTTTTTCCCTTGCCATTTCTATTTCACTCATGCCTCTATGTAATAGTTACACAGACATGGTTCCTTTTATTGAAATTTATAATTAACATATCATTTTTTTTTCTTAAGAAAGCACAATAAATACAGAAGGCATCATTTGAGCCTTATTACCTTATAAACTGATTTTAGTAGCAACTGAAGTATTAACAAAAATGCTTGAAATTATCTAATAGCATATATACCAAATGGCGTTCTGTTCATGAAAGTCCCTGAAGACTATAGAACTGAATTCCTCTGTACCTGATTTAAGTGTGGGGGGGGGATGGTTCTTTTTGACTTTTTTGGCATTTTTAACATACACAGCTTCTTTGTGAAGGGAACCTTTCAACAAGAGCTATTGCAATGGTCAGGCATTCAGATTCCCTTTGTCATGCAGGCAGGTATGGGCATTTGGATTAGCAGCTCACATATAAAGAGAATAAAGGCATTTCTATGTTTTAGCATGAGAAAAAAAAAATCAAGATTATAATTATTTCACCTGCAAGTCTGGCAGTTCTACCTTGAAACACCTGGTTTTATAATATCTTTTAATTTTCTAGTCCTTACTTTCCAATTTATACACCATGCAAACTGTTTTATGTAGTCCTAATTCAAGATTTCAAGGTGCTCACTTGAGTTAAAAGTCTGCTTTGAAATGTCTTATGCAGAGGGATCTCACTATGCAAGTTATTTTTCCTAAACTACTTCTATCTTTAAAAACTCAACTTAACTTTAGTAACTTCACTTACTAACATGTCCAGATGGATAAAGTAAGGAGTGAGGAAAACTGAGAGAGGGCTTTGCCACAGAGAGAACAGTAGAAAAGAGTCTTTTCTACTTCTAAAGAAGAGAGTTCAGGAGCTTTGGGGTTTATTCCAAGCTCTGCTATGAACTTCTCACATAATGTTGAACACATCACTAAAAGCTGTGCTTCCTCAGCTCCCCCAGAGACAGGGCAGAGCTTTTCTAAACACAGGGTAAAACTTCTTCAGGGGACAGATGACAGTTATTGATCAGTGGAAAACACAAGATCATGATCCATGAACATCTGTGTGGTGTTCCTCAGCAGGGGTCTGGAGCAATATTGTCTTCAGCCTTCATGAGTCAGAATTTGCACAGAGATACAATTCATCATATGATAAAGCTCAAAGTTGAGAGGATTTAACAGGAGCTTTCATATTAATTTAAAATACAAATTTTAAAAAGCAATACAATTTCCTTATGGTTTACTGTCTTTCTAGAATTCATTCATCTTCCTCTGACTACTGTGGGCAGGGGTATATCCAAATGCTTTGAGTTTATTTTTCACATCCGTTTTTGCTCCTGACAACTTCTTTCACCTACACTGCATGTTCCTAAGCATAGGAGTCTTTCAGACAGCCCAGACTGCCAACTGCTGGAAAGGGGGCACATGGAGAGGACATCAACTCCTTGGGAATGCCTTAGAGACCACCAGGATGTCTCAGATGGCAGAATATGCCAAAGTGTGGGATGAATTGAGCCTAAGATATCCTTTTCCTGTAGCTCTTTCTCATACTGCTGATGTCAGTTGTTCACCAGTTTACTAAACTTGCTAGTTAGTAATGGGAATATACACTCAGAAGTAATTCACTATCAAAAAGCCCAATGAACAAAAAAAAAAATAATAATATGTAGGGTCATTTCATCGCAAGGCAAAACCAGAAGAGAAACCTACCACTGATTAGGACAGCACAGCTCTGAGAACTTAAGAACTGCTGTTTTGTAGCAAATGACTTCTGTATTTGCTCTAGTATTCTGCTTTCAGCTCAGTTAGCACTGCATATGGAAGGATCCACCACAGTAGAACCATAACAGTATTATTTTTCAAGAAGGTGAATGGGAAACTGCCTAAACACAACAAAATGAATGCTTATTTTGATTTATATCTCTGTTACTTGTTACTGCGTTGGCAACACTCATGATTTTTCATGAGCCTCCTGTTACTTGGTATCCCTTCTCATCTAACCACTCCCACGGTGGTATTATGATATTTTTAAAATCTTATTTCTTTTTTTTAATTATGTTTCTAGTGTTCTGTAATTCTGAGAAAATGCTGCAAGTTCACAGCGAAAAGTTTCAGAATACTAAAGGAAAGGAAACAAACTGAACTTAAAGCAAATAGTTTTAAAAATTGTTTAAACCAATGTCACTTTTTATCTGAAATGCAGTGGCTGTTGGTCTGGAATGTTCCTGTAAGTAATGGCTCTAAACCTACAGTGATAGACAACTTTCATCCCTGGAACTTTTCCTTCTAACACATCTGTGTCCAACCTTGCAACTGTTATCAAGCTCTATTGCTCTGGTCTAATAGGAGCATCAGAAATGCAAATTTACTATAAAAATCCAAGGCATAAAACATTACATTGATAAAAAAATTAATTATTCAGAAGAAGAGGAGAATATTCTCAAATAAATGTGTAACCTGAACAACCTAAATGACGTTATTGTGTCAAATCCATTTTTTCATTTCTTATGTCTAAACTGACTGAGAGTTTGGTCTTGCCTCCTCTGAATTCAAAACAAAACTTCCATCTTTTTCTTTGAAAAAGCACAGAGAGATCTTCTGGAGTGAGATGATATTTTCTGTTGGAAATATTTCAGATTTGTCTATTCCTTGGCTGAAATAATAAGCAGAAACAAAATAGTGAGAAAAATCAGTAATAGTTACAGTTTTAAAGACCAATTTACTTTAAAACTACAGTGTACACGCTGGGCTCTGCTTAGAAAAGTTGAGTATCATATTTTGGCTAATTATCTAATTAAACTGCAGGTTACTCTAAATTCTCAGAACTCATAATGGTTTGAAGGGACCTGAAGGTCTGGGAACTTTCAAGGCTTCTGACACCACTGTAGAAATAAGAAGAAGGGACAAGATCTACCACATCTGCTTTCTTCCTCATTTCATTGAGATCTCTGGAAAGTTTGCACTCTGAGAGCCAAACAGGGGCTCCTTAACACAGAGCAGACACGGAGCCAAAATTCCTCACTGCACAGCCCAGAGCTACAAGGAGTCCCTTTTGAAGTCACCCAACGTGATTTGCCACACAGACAAGCAATAACCTCTACACCCATTTTCTCTGTAGGTACAGCAAAGGACTGACAGATCAGCAGCTGCTTTGCAGACCCAATAACACAATGAAAAAGATGCAGGTTGGCACCCAATTTGTAATAAAAAAGGGAATGAGCTTTGAGAATTACTTGAGGATCAATGAGAATTAGGTATGTCTATACTTTTAGAAGATGCCTATCCACACCTTTATATAAAAGTGCATTCCTAAAAATCTGGTCCCAGCTGTGGTTTACTACCCACCAAATTAATTAAAATGTGAATTATGGAGAACATTATCTACCAATTTTTTAGTAAAATCAAATGAAATACTGATATTAATGATTGGTTAATGATCACAAGTCTGTAGATAAATGTATTAAGTACTTAGTACATGACAAAGACAGTGGGGAAGCTCTGGACATGATAAGACCTGAGCTCTGTCTATTCACAGGCAGAGTTGAGAGTACTTGAGGTCACACTAAGGTGCAGCACAGAGCCCTGAAGAGCACCTGGTTCTTTTTGACAGGGTCAGGGTTTCTCATTTGTTTCAAGGTTTTTAAAAATCAATAAAGCTACAGGATACTCAAGGAACCAGAGGAATAACACCTCTAAACTCTAATTCCAGCTCATCCATGATTTGGTTGCCTTGAAGACAGCATAGAGGAAACCTGGCCATCAGCATGGCTTGAGTTCCTAAAGATGGTTTAACCCCGCTCTTAATTCCATCAGTAACACAGAGGGAGTATGTCAGGAGTAAGGCAGAAATGAGAAATTTTGGCAGCAGAAGTCCAGCCAATCTCCTCCCAAATAATGGCCACAAAGGACACAGTCAGTCAAACACAGCAGGATCATCCTTAATTTATGCTAAAATTTGATGCCAACTTATTGCAGAATTTTTCAAAAGGGGATTGCAGCATCAACTGTTTCAAAGTACCATAAAGACTGATTTTATTTAATAAAAAAGAGCTCAGCTAACCACTGTCATTTCTAATGGGTCTTCCAGCACAAAGCTCTTCACTGGAAACGTGGATTTTCTTTTAAAAGGAAGTATTCCAAAATATGGGTATTTAATATAAAATCTCATACTGCTATCTGGGCTTAAACTGGCAGGAAAGATGTTACAGACATTTTATCCTTTTTTTTTTCTTTTTTTCTATTAACTGTATAACAAGTATGAAATATATACAGAAGATGACATGGAAGAAAAAGCAAGCAATAAAATGGGAGCCAAACACTCTCAACCTGAAGAAAAACTTCCTGACTCTTGTTACTCTTCTCTTTGAAGTATCCATGCAGTAATTTATAAGAACTGCAAACTCACAGGCTGAAAAGAATAGAGGGCAAATCAGGGCTAATTCAAGGATTCAGATCCAGCGTTGATATATTTAAACATGCTATAACCCAAAGAGGAGGGTTTTCTTCAATGTCATCTTAGTACACTGCAAGGGAGGAAAACAGACAGTTCAATCACAAAATCATAATGCTTAAGCAGCATGAAATCATAAAGCTAGCAACAAAACAGGTGAAGCATGCTACATTTATGATTCATATGCTTCCTTTCACCCTAGCACAGTATTGGTTTACTGATGGCCCTAAATGGTCAGTCCCTGCTGGTCTCCCCAGCACAAGAGGAGGGAGCAGTATTATCCTTTTGGGTGTACTTACTGTACTGCACTCCATCATATAAAAATAATGCACATGAATACTTAAACTGTTTATCCAACTGTACACATAGGTTACAAGATACCATAAATAGGATTGTTGTTTAGACATGTACATGAAGCTCAATGCATACAAATAATCTTTTCTGTCACATTCTAGATCCACTGAAATTGGTATACTGCTATAATATAATTTGGTGGGTTTACTTTGCTACAGACATCCAAATTCCCTTAAAAATTGATGTGAACTAAGATAAAAAAAATATTTCCAAAAATCATATCTACAAAAGAAAGTCTAAATGGGAACTCTCTTTGATCATTTAGTTGTCTCATAATTTTTTAAAATCTTACGTGATTTTGAGATCATCAGTGTTGATATTCTCAAGAACTTGGAGAGCAAGCACAGTTTGCAAGAAGTGTCTCCTTTAGATTTACCTGAGTATAACTCCAGAGTAGAAAACTCAATTTTATCTTGTGCCTCCAGATGGTTAAATAAGCATTTCCAGCCAAGATGCTAAACTGAAATTAGATCACAAAATAAACTGGGGTATTTCCTTTCTGCAGTAAAGCTGGACTCAGCACAAAGATGAGGGAATGGAAAGGACAGCTCTGATGGGCTGGAAGCTTCTTCAGTCTCTGCAGCAACTCGTGTGGGTCAGTAAGGAATTAACTTGGAGAATTCAGTCCATCTTTTATTAACCCACATCTTCCTGACACGAGTCAATTCCTAACAAAAGGATAGTATTTTCTGGAGTGATTCATAAAATAACTCAACTGGGCTCCCAAATGCCTTTTCACAAATTTTAACCAAGTCTCATATGCTGATGTTTGTTCATTACCAGGTAAATACACCTGCTATACTGCCATCTGTTGTCAATGAATAATCCATAGTATCAATGAAATTTCTAAATTGACTTCAAGATAACACCATTGTTCTCAAAAATTATTTGAACCAACTTTTCCTATTTAACATGAGTGTAATAAGATTTTTTGAGAGGTACTTACAATATGCTTTAGTATATGAAAATTGTAGTAGTCAAAAAGTAAAATTAATAACAGAGGAACTAATGGAATATTTATTCACTACTGGCATTTGCATATAATTTTTGGAATGCTAATTCTGAGACACCTTTTAGTATTTTCTACCTTTGTCCTCAAGCAAAACTCAATGAAAAACTCTTCAATTTCTCTTTTCAGCCAGAAGACAGTCACTGATCCTTAGAAAGATCCTTCTCACACATACTGCTGTTCTGCTTAGTTCCCAGAGCTATGTCAGCTTCCAAGTAAATGTTAATAACCAAGATAAAAGTTATAAGTTGTTCAGAATTTTGAGAAATTGATTCTGCCCAGTACAATGCTGTTTTCTTAGTTGAAAGTCTACTCCATCAGCTTATGACAAATCTTTCTAGAACATATCGAGGGTGGAGTGTTTATGAATGACTTCTGTCATTGTAGTCAGTATCTTTCGAGTCACAATCTTCACCTCAGTGAAACTTCCACAGAAACAGGGGCAGTCTTCACGTACAGTTTACTGATCACTCTTCCTGAGAAGTGATTTCACCACAGTTCATCAGAGAACTGGCAATTCTGGAATAGGAGCTTGCTTACTAATGTGAGATCTATTGCAAATTCACATTAAAGAGTACATCACACAAGAAGCAGTGTTTAAAAAAGCAGATAACTCATGGTTACATGTTCTCCACCTACAGGTGTACCAAGGAAATGAACATGCTGTTATCAAACAGCTTGAAAACAAGAGTAAAGATCAACATGAGAGTCACCAGCTATGGTTATAATTAAGCCATCAATTAGCAACATAATACTGTACTTCCTGGAATGACTGAGCAGTAGTAAAAATCTGGCTCATGAACTACAGATATCACAAAAGGACAAATTGAAGAGGCAAATGCAATAAAATTACGAGTAGCTGACACTCCTGGAGTTCTGCACATACCACAGTGACCTAAAAGTTCTGTTTTAAAAGGCTGAATGTGAAAAGCAACTTATCAACCATACCACAGCACTCTAAGCAGATTACAGCCATTCTAAATTATTAATTCTAAATTATTAATCAGAAGAAAGTATTTCAGCAGTCCTATCTGACTACACCTGTAGCTGACATAACAGCATTCCCTGGCTATCTACAGATGAATTTGGGCCCTGTCTGGCATCTACAAAATAGAAAAATCTAAAAAATCAGAGTTATGTGTACCTTCTGGATTAGCTGTAAAGGTGGAATATAGCTTTTTTTCTTGCTTTAAAGCACAGAAAGCAAATCACCACCCAGAAGTCAAACAAATGTGTCAATGAGCACAGACACCCACATTGTCAATATGAGGAAGATGTTTTACAGTTACCCTGTGAATAAGTCTGATCACTTGTAAGTTCCAAAAAGTAGATGTAAGGGAAAAAATATTATATTTCATTTCATCAAGATTTTAACTTAGACATGCCTGCAGAACATTTTTGCATAGTAAGACATGAAATGCTATAACTGAATATGTTGCGCTCTCTCAACTTTTTTCTTAAAAATACAATGCAATAACCTCTTACACACATACCAAAATGTATTTTCTGTTATCAGCTATTTGTTTATAAAGTTTTCACAGTTACCTAACAGGTGCAAGTTTCATTCACAAAACATCAATAATTTAGCTTCTAAAACTCTGCATTACTTCCCATAAAAATCCACATTTACAGTTCAAAAGGTTTAATCTGTTATTGCATCATTACCAAGGGTTGTGATGGTAAAGTTAGGAAAACTGCACTGCTGTTAATTATTACTTACACGACATAGTAGTAAATTAATTGGGTAATAAAAGGTACTGCTATGATTTATCAGAGTATTAAAAACTCATTCAATGCATTTATTTCCTACTGAACTACTGAATTCAATATTATAAAGCAAGGATTTTACCTTTTGATTTTAATCAGGTGATCTGGTTCTGAAGAAAGTTAAATGGAATTCTTGTGAATATAAGTGAGAAGAGAGCATAAGTTATGTTATCATCAGAAAAACAAAAAGATTGAGGGTAAATATGTTAAAAAGACATCCTCATCTTAAATTTGTGCAGCTGCAGAAAATGCACCAAAAAAAAAAAGATTCAGGAAGTCCAGCATCTAAGAAACTCAAAAAAAATCCTGGGCAAATGACAAAATATATGAACAAAAGGAAAACAGCTGCTAACCAGGTAGGTTTTTCTCATAATTATTTTTCATAATTTATGAAAAAGTATTAATTAACCATGATATTGCATTTGGGTGTCAAAAATCAAGCTTATTTCTGCTTCATCACCACTCTTTTAGAGATTTTTTCAGATATTAGCCATCTCTATTAAAATACAAAAATGTAACCAATATTTGCAAACTTTTAGGTAGTAACATGCTCACTATTGTTGTACAAAAAAATTAATTAACTATTTTCCATTTCTTATCATTAATACTGGTTTTTAAACTACTACTTTTGTGCTAAAACTGAAGAAGCAGCCAATATGGTACAGAATGTAAAGACCTGAAATACTGAGCTCAGCACTTCTGCCTGCCTGTAAAATGCTCACAAATACATTATGTGTAAGAAAAACAATGTATTATTGCATAACATACTTAATTGCATCTCTCCCTGCGTGACTCCATCGAAACACGGCATGTTGTATCTTAATAAAAAATATTTTGTAGAAGGAATTTGGAAAAGCAGAGAGCTAGTAAACAGATAGCCATTGCACATAAAGTTACAATGCATTATGTATTTAATAACCTGAATTTTTCAGTTGACAATGCAGATTTTTAGCCAACCTGAATGGACAGTAACTCCACATGCTTATTTCTAGTTCTATCTATACCTGCTCTTATAAAGAAATAAGCTATTAGCCCAAATGGCAAGATACTGTTTCCATGCTCACGAATACTGTCTAAATATTTCTCCACTTAAAGACATATTTAGAGTTCATTGCTTTCCAGATTTGAATTTATATAAAAGTTGGAGAAGAGGGAGGTTTGCTGAACTAGACTTTCAGGGTAAGTGGGTGACTTTGTTCTCCGAAAGCACATTATCAGTGTGGAGGAGAGGAACAAAAGAACACGGCACGGGAGGACATCTCAAGGAGTGGCTTCCCAAGGCTGCTGTGGGGACAGCATCTCTCATTCAATAATTTGCTAACAGTCTATGCTATTTAGGTCTGCTGTCTTCAGAGAGACAAACTTTTCTATCCCCTACTGTCTACCAGAAAAACTGTGAAGTTTTCCTTTAATTTCTATGACAGCAATTGGGATCTATCTTTTGTTCAGTGGTACAGGAGGATTACCTCCCGGTTTTCCTGTCACCATTTTCTTCATTACTTGAAACAGGCAGGGACAATCCAAACAGCACCTTTGCAGTGGTCAAAATGGTGTGCTGTGAATCTTGGACTGCTGTGAACAGTTCTTCCAAGCATTATAATATCAAATACTATTGAAATTGGTTTCCCTTTGAACATCCCAGCTTGGGCAGAAGGGCAAGATGGGGAAGAAGAGACCAGAGCAGAGATGCTGGTGGTTTGGATTTGTATTGGTCCTCCCAAGGTTTCTACTCAGTGGAAGCCTTTCCATCATACTCTGTACTTACCCACTGGCTGTCCTTAACACAAGGTACTTCTGCAGTATTTCAGAGGGAGAGAGCTTGGGAAAGCATCTGATGTTGTCACAGTCAATGCAGAAAAAAGCCCTCACTCTCACTGTGCTTATCTAGAACAAAGTATGTCAGTCTTGTTAAGAATCTCACAGAATCTTTAAAAAGTCACTGCATCCTTACAGACAAAGCCCAAGCCTGTTAACATCGGCAGCATTCTTACATGAATAAATAAATTAAGAGGTGATAAGTATAAAACTATCATTGTGTTGGGTGTCCATGGCCAGGAATCAGCACTGGGAGTGCAGAGAGGACAGGGAAAGTTCCAGGCAGGTCCAGATGGTTCCGCAGCCACCCCAGCCCAGGGCACGGCTGAGGCCCTCAGTGACACCGGTGGCACCTCTGTGGGAACAAGTTTGAGGGCGGGAAAAACTGCCCAGCAATGATGGGGAGGTGTGAGGAAAAGCATGAGGGAAAGTGGGAGGAAAAGCATGAGGAAAAGCAGGAGGAGCAGCCCTGCAAGCACCGAGCTTGGAAGAGTCCCTGGCTGGGGTTGGAGTGGGTAGAGGAGCTGAGAAGGAAAGAGTGAAATTGCACCTTGGAAGAACAGGAGGGGAGGGTAGGAATGTGTTGTTTTAATTTTGTCTCTGTTTCTCACCATCCAAATCTATTTTATTTGGCAATAAATTAAATTAATTTTCCCCAAGTCAGGTCTAATTTGCTCCTCCAGTAACTGGTAAGACATCTCCCAGTCCTTACCTTGGCCCATCTCATTTTCTCCCCATTCCGTGGCGGAGAGAAATGAGGGAGCAGCTGGGTGCACAACTGGCTGCAGGACAAGGTCCACCCAACACATCCCCAAGCTGATGAACATCACCACTGACTGCCAGTTGAAGGGGCAATATGAAAAAAAAATGAGGGGAAGCTAAAGGTGGTAAACATAAAGTAAAGGGAATACTAGATTTATTTGAAATCTTATCCCTACCTGGGTTATTACTGACTGTAAGTTCTGCAGTCGGTCTCTGATATATTTGGATATTTGATCACACATCCATACTGCCAATATTTATTTCAGTGACACATTTGGGCCTCTGTACTCATTTAGCTCTATTCTCAGCACACAACCAGAACCCTAAATATAGTCCTAGTCTGTCTGTGGGTATCATGCTGTGTAGCTACAACAAGCCCACTTTACTGTAGTAACCCTTTCTTCTACCCCTGAATTGTGTAAGCACTTGGAAGGATCTATATCTAAAATGCTCGATTTCTTTTATTGTGTCAAATCCTATATATATCTATTTGAAGGGAAAGATGTGAATAAACCGGTATGGATATACATAAAGAAACAAGCTTTTAACTAATATTGTATTAATCTGACAGGGATTGTATATAAAAGGAACAAAACCAGAAACAAAGTACTTTTTAAAGGATATTTTCAGGAGATATACGCTGAATACACATTATGACACCTCCAGTATGCTATATTTTACATATATTTTTTCATGAGATCCATTGAGTATTCCTGAAATCTATTATCAGCTAGCTTCCATTTCCACTACACTTTTTTCCCCCTAGTTTCCTCCCTTCCTCACCAATTTCACACTTCGATGTCTCCTTTCCTTAAGAAACCATAAAGTTCTACCGAGAATGTTCAGGAAAATTCTTGCCTTGCAGTGACCCTCCTGTCTCCTGAAGAGCACCAGTCTCATTCTTACACACTCCAATTGTGTAGCAGTTGTGATACTGATCTAACAGTCCACAAAAACACGGCTCTCGATGGTTAACATAATTGAGCAAAACACGTCCATTCTGAAATTATTAATACTATCACACGGAGATTAATTTCCTTTTGATGTTCTTCTATCAGGAACTCTACTTTGATTCATTGATGTCACAGAACAAATTAGTGCAGTACATAGCCAACAGTATGATATTAAAATCGGACATTATTCTTCTGCTGATATCAAACAATAAAGTAGCAGATGGCTTTTTTTTCCAGCCATGGCTTTCATGGCAGAGTAAAAGGCTGCACAAACCCAAATGATATTTTTCTGGAAGTTTTTCTTGTTTGGTTGCATACCTGGATCAAAATCTTCAATATATGACAAGACTACATTATATGATATATATGATAAAACGTCAAACATCCAATAGGTATAGAGAAGGTAAGAGATGGCATAACCTTCTATGTTTTGGCTCTTTAGCTTCAAAATGGCAACAAATCACCAAACTTTGTGGAAAAAAACAAACACTGAACAACTTGTGTTTACTTTTGGACGAAAGTAAAACATTCCAAACATTCAATTTTAATAATATTGTCTTTTTACACACAAAACTTATTTATAGCACATGCTACACTTGTTCTGAAAGAAATTATTCCTTCATAATTAATTGAAAGCAATGATATTTACACTACCATCAACACTGGATTTGTAAGTGGAAGCATTACTGTTCCAATGTAGAACATGATGTGGTTTGCTTGGCTTGGAAACAGAGCCAGTGAAAATGAGTGGGAGCTTTCAAAACACAGAGAAGTACAACTTAGTGCTCCTTCCCCATAAAGCTGCAGAATGCAGGTCCCTTTCAGCTGTTAAAAGATTGAAGAATGACTTGGAGTAGAACAATAATGTCAGAAGAACAGCGAAGTGCACACCAGACAGCCATAAGAACTTCATTTGACTTGTATTGGCAATTGATTTAAATGGAATTGCAACTACCCATCAAGGTCAAGAATGCTTTCTTGACATTAGGGACCTCTGTGTCAACTGGAAATGTACAATGGTCATCTATTTTTCACAAGCATGTTCAAATCATTAGAAATCATGTTTTGGAATGATTGTTTTAATGTTCTAGGTAATGTGATTTTGCCAAACAGAAGTATTGCTAGCTGAACAGTTTTCAATGTGTTATTTGCTATATAAATTACTCCACAAAATAAAATACCCTTTTATCAGATACTACACAGCTTAGCCAAAAGAGATGGATTACACCAGGTACTTTCCATTTCAGCTTAACAATAGTACTTTTAAGACATCAGTGTTCTGATTTCAGGACAACAAGATCTTGCTTAACGTTAGTGCAGAACATTAGGAAAATGTTATACTAAAACTTGAATAAATCCTAAAATACAGGTTCCAAGTCAAAATCCCTGGAATATCCTGCAACATCTGTAGCAGATTGTCCTCCCACTGAATTTGAGGACAACCTGTGCCAGGACCTCACCACTCTTTTGTTCCCAATATCTAATTTGTTCCCAATATCTAATCTAAACCTACTCTCTTGTCAGTTTAAAACCGTTCCCCCTTGTCCTGTCACTACATGCCATTGCAAAAAGTCATTCTCCATCTTTCTTCAGGTACCGGAATCATATAAATTAGTTCAAGAAGCAGTGAAGTGTGACAAAGAGAAAATGACAGTACAGATCAGAAGTAAAAGACCAGATCTATGTCTTAGTGAAGTAATAGTATTTGTATTGGCTTCAGTAACCACTGGCACAGCCCAAACAGCATTTGTGAGTTGTAGTCTCTGTTGGCTTGTGGTTTGTGATTCTCTATTTTTTAAACCTAATAACACGTCATTCTGGAGCTATAATTCAACTTGTATTTTTGTTTATATACTTCTATACTTGTTTATATTTAATATTTCTATTTGATGCCTTGATGAAGTTGTCAACAAACACAAGTGAAGCATGGGTAAAGAATATGAGGTTAAACAGGTCTAAATGTCATATCTTAGACAAACACAAAACTCTAAACCCAAAACTTAAATAATCAATATAATCTTATTTTTCATTGAATTACATTGATTTATTCTAACTATTACATAAGCAATCTTTAAGCAGTTATTGTGACTCCTTTAGCATCAGCCACAGAAAGGGATCCCTTCAAACCATTTTTTAACTGATTTATAAACGCATTATTAACATTATTTTTCTGCATTTGTTAGGGAAACTGCTTTTGACTGTTGCTTCTTCACCATCATTACACTGGACAACAGATACCTCTTTTGACTTCAAGCCCAGACTCGGGTTAGTCTTGCAGAACAGCAGCTCCTGAGCAGCAATGCAACCCACCCAGCAGGATCACTGGGGAGCACCCCAACAGAGACAGGCTTCCCAGCCAGAAGTTGTTTTAGAAGTTTGCAAAAACCTTTTCTTCTAGTGCCTCCCATTTGGACTAATTAGCTAATAATAATTTGGTAACCTAATAGTAATTGACAACGTAGAAATGCATAATAACCATGTCCTGAAAACTGACATGAGCTGCACTACATCACCCAGCACACTGCCTTTCATACAACTATTTCATTACCTGGAAGTCTCTCGGTAATGAATATGCTATTAAAAGGGTTTTTTAATTTTCCTGTTTCTCATGTCGTAATACTCCAATAAATTTCTCTGACTTCCAACATAAATAAGTTTCATTATTCCTCATTATTAAAAGAAACAAACACATTCTCCTTCACTGAAAGGGTGTCATATAATTAGATGACCTTCTTACATAAAATCATAAATGAAAAAGGACCTGACAACTTGCATAAAAATATTTAATCAGACATTAGGACATTAAATATAGTTAGTCAAAACACAAGACATCATTGCACTAACAAATGCTTTCAGAAACAGTCTTTTACAATACAAGAGATCAAAACAGATTTTAGTTTTACTACACCATTAGACAAGTCCCAGATTTTCAACAATTTATCACCAATTTCTTCATTTGGTTCCTTTAAACATGCTTTTAAAACATACTTGATAACTAGTAAAAATTGTATACAATGCAAATGACATTTCAGATAAGTTTTATTGACTTAATGCTCTGGTAATAAAATTATAACAATCAGTATTATTTTGATTTATTGTAAATTTTACTTTCACCTTTAATGGACTGAGTGCGTGGCAGAATTGAATGTAATGCTGCTGCCACCTCAAGGTCACTACAGAAAATTGTGATGGTTCTTTTCGGTCTACTCGTATCTAATGAACAGAAGCAAGATTTAATAACTAAGAATGAACAGACTCCTTTGTTTTCATCAAGTTGTTTGATGCTCACTGTGTGCAGGTCGCACACAGGTATTTTGATGAAAAACTTAATTTTCTCTCCATGTACATGGAAGTGCACACACACACACATGCACAGGCACCTGCAGGCACACACAGTCCTAATGGTTGGAGAAAGAAATCTTTGGATGTCAAGTAATGTTCATAAAGTGAGCCAAACCATGCAGTCCTCATTTCACACAAATTCCTCAACAAGAATTTGGCTTAGAAAAATAGAAAAGGGAATTAAAAATTCAGTCCGTTACTTTTCCAGGGTGTTTGTTTGTTTGCTTGTTGCTTTTTTAAGATTTCAGATGAAAATCATAATATGATGGACAACTCCAGTTTGTCACACTTATGTTAGCATTTTAATACAGATTCTGAGGGGACAAGTGCACAGTAAGTTCTGCAGCACAGATAGGAAAGTTGTCTCAAGTGAAAAAAATTAGTGCCATGTATTTACTATGAAATACCTGCAGTGTTGTCTGTTTGTATGGATGCTCAGAAATCATAGAAGTTTGTACTCCTAAAAGTTCTACAGGAACATAAGAAAAGCCTCACACCATCACACACATGACAAATTTGTGGGCATTATACACATTTAGCAAAATTTATCAAGGTTAGGTTAACCTGACTGCTACACTGAAAAATGTCGCACTCTAAAATTACAGTCTACTTCTTAAAACCCACCTCAAGCACCTCTGTGCTTGATTAAAAAAACCCTATCTAATCCCATTTGGCAAAAAAAAAATGCAATTCAAGTGAAAAAGTCTTCAGGAGATCAATCTATGGAATTTAAGGAAAGTTGCCAGGACTAGCCAAGACCATTCACTGAAGGACAGGCCCGTGACTCCCTTTAGTGATACGAGAAGTACCCAAAGGCACTTCTTTCTTTTTGATTTAGGTTATCCAGTTGCCATACTGAGCAGGAAGTCTTAATACCTTTATTCTGGCCTACACTCTCAACTGATACTGAAATTAAGTCATGGATATACCAGAGTTTCACACCTGACAAATTTTTGGAGGCATTTTATCCAAGCATGTAGTTCAACATCAGAAGTTCTTTCTCGCACCAGAAAATAGTGTATTTTAATCTACACTCCCTGATTTAACAAGGGGGAAAAGTAATGCATTTTAACTACAAATGTTTAAAAAAAAGAAAAATAGCAATTTAATAAATTTTTGTAGTATTAGCTATATTGGAAGTCCAGGGAGTCCAATTCTTTTTAGGGAATCTCCTTTTACACCCGAAATATTAATTTATGTAACGTATGATCTGATTCCAGGCTTACTGCAGCTTATCATTCACAAATGAATTCTGTTGAATGTGTAAATACACACTGAGGACAGTCATTGGGGCACATATGAATGGCAAATGTAGCAACTGGGATCAGTATGTACCTGCTATAATGCAGCACTTCACGTACAATAATTTCTCTTAAGAATGCAAAGGACACGTCTGTATTTCCACTGTCTGTAACAAAAAAGAAAGACTGGTAGTTTGCTGTTGTTGTTGTTGGAATCTTTTGTGCATATGACTCCCCTTGCTACAACTGCCAGCAATAAATCACCTTCTGCACTCCCTTAGCTGGATTATATACCGAAGAAAGCACTACTTGGAGTAAGAGCTGGCAAAAATATCAAAATCAATGCAAAGTAACAAAAAGGGAAAATAATAATGGCCATTACAATACAGTACATTATGGGGCAAAACTCTATGAACTGCCTTGATATTTTCTGTATAGTTAAATAATTTTTGTCCCTGTTTTAAGCAGAGTTCCATGACCAATTCAGCAGCAAACTCCAGTCTAAAATTTCCTTAGATTTTCACCGATTTAAAACAGATCTGTCCTCTGTACATGCACGTAGACCACACTGTATATTAAGAGATGTAAGAAAACTGCATATTCTGAGGGCTACAGAGAAACACCTCTTCAGAATCACACCTGCAAATTTATAATTTCGCACACAAACAGACAAAATGGCAGGAAGGTCCTTCCTCCTCCCCACTCAACTACAGCCCAGGTTTATCCTCTCCTGCTTTACACTCACTGCAGACCTTGCAACCAGAGACAAATGTGCCCATTGCGGCACTTCGGCCGAGTCAGTAAAAATCATCTGCTAACATACTAATAGTAGTTAGGGATGTGATTTTGGGTGACATTTTTATGTAAGATTTAATATAGAATGCAGTTCTAATTATGTTTTGCCAATATCACTGACAGAAATAAGCTTTCACTTACTTCACAGATGAAACCAGCAGATACAGCAGTTGTGAAAAGCATTTCTGTGCCAGTGTAACTTCTATATAAATTATAAGTTATGTAAGTTGCTGTTGGTATAGCTGTATCAGAAAAATACCTTTATTTATTGGAGAGAACATTTCAGCCCCTTGATTTGAGCCAATGTGAAGTTTTCCATAACGCCTCACTGTTTTCAGCTCATCTGGTTGTCTCTTCTCTTCAATACCAAGTCAGTATGTTGAAGATAGTACAATATATTCCACAGAATGGCACGAGGAGAATTTTGCAAAAAAATTATATTCTCTCATTCCTGAGAAAAAGTTGTAAATACAAGTGAAGAAGCCCATGAGAAAGAAATATAGAAAATTTTTTTCCGTAAAAAGCAATTCCAAATGAGTGACTTATGGTCAAATAACTAAGATTCAAGGGAATGAAAGTAAGTTTGCAAATAATAGGACAGATGCTGTTAAATCATCTCTAAATTGCAATTACGTATTTTACGTATACACTTACTTGCACACATAAAATTAGATTTACACAGAGCTTAGAGGTGGCCCTGAATCACAGGGTTTAAATCTGGAGTCAAGCCTATGTCTACACTCCCATAAAGCTGGGGGAAGCAGGGGATTGAATATAGGGATTTTAGGTCTCATTTCCCGTGCAAAATAAAGTAGATGTGATTCTAGGAGACAGAGTGAGTCATATAAGAAAGCAGAGGCAAAGAGATTTCCCTTTAATTCACAGAAAAGTGCACCTAAAGTATAGAGTGAAAAAAACCTCATCGTTTGATAGCGTGCCGTGAAAAAAATACAACGTCCAAAGGAATGAGAGATTCACTGATTTGCAGTGTTAGCAGTACTAAAATAATTAAAAGACAGATCAAAGGGAAACAAAAGACAAAAAAAAAAAAAGAAATAAGTTAAAAGTGTCATGGCTATTCTCTGAATATATGATATATATCAGATTCACAGCTTTTTAGAAAATACTAGTAATTTAGATTTAGTAAACATATTACGAACCATCTTCTTAAAAATAGGAGATGCATATCTAAATTAAATTAATATAAATCAGCCCCTAGATGTCATTGTTGCAGCTGAAATATCACTTAATACAGAACTTTCCTAGTTCTCTAACAGAAAAGGCTGTGTAAAACAAAATAAAACATCTAAGTAATATAAATTCTGTGGGGTTTTAATGCCTCGATGCCAAAGCACAAAGAGCTACAACAAAGAAGATAACTAACTCTAACCAGACAAGAGGACTGCATACCAGATTTGGGTTCTGACAGCAGGTGAGCATAATCACCCCAAAGAATATTACAATCTCAACCTCACAGTAAAACCTCACATACCCCTTCCATAGGGGAAGATTCTTTGTAACTCCAATCAATGCTTGTCTCAATACTAAAAACATTGTCGTTTCATATAATCACACACCTCTGATTGTATCTGGAACAGCTGTACATGTTCTCTCTCTATATATAAAAGCTTGGGTTTTTTAAAAAATGAGTTTTAAGTCTTGAACAGTTTTGTTTTTCTACACTATCTTGTAGCAATACATTCCAGAAGTTAATTACACATATACAGAATGAAAGAAAAAAAAAGAAATCTAAAACTTCCTGTACCTGTTTTGAAAGTGCAGCCATTCAAGTTCACTGAATATCTAATTAGTCTAATAATAGGAGAAGCATATTTAAAGTGTAATTTATTTTCTCTGTACTATTTATTATCCTTATATATCCATCATCCTCTATTGTATTGTCTCTCTAAATTAAGCAATACAATGTTTGTTCTTCCCTGCATAACTTCTCAGTACTAACAATTCTCAACCCACCTGCAATATTTTCTCTCAGAATACAATGTAGTCCTATTTCATAACCAAATAACACAACAGCATTTTTCCTATTCAGTGTTCTTCCCACTCTTTTCTCCCTCTCTGCATTTTCCTAGATTATACGGCACATTTGCAAACTTAGAGGGTCAAGATGT
Source organism: Myiotriccus ornatus (assembly GCA_036023395.1). Lineage (NCBI taxonomy): Eukaryota > Metazoa > Chordata > Aves > Passeriformes > Tyrannidae > Myiotriccus > Myiotriccus ornatus. The sequence goes on along the minus strand of JAYRBT010000021.1, from coordinate 4,813,430 downwards.
CCTGTGTAAGGCTCCATTTCACAGTAAGGACTCCCACAGTGTCAGTCTGATAAATCAAAGTAGCCAATACATGTACACCTTTGTAAATATGTGCAAATTCTTCCAACATTTTCTGAGAAACCTAACATTTAATTTTTCATGTGATAATGAACTGTATTTTATGCATTCTAAATGTTTTTTCCCAGAAACAGGACAGCTACAAGCAGATAAATCCAGAATGCAGATACAGCCAATATAAAACACATTCTGTCATCCAAAAAGAATGAAAAAACACCAAGTCTAGGGTTAGGTGTTGCAATTAGTCTATTAAAAAAGCAGAAAAATTCCTAGTTGCCAACAGTGTTGCAATGCTGCTGCAAATTTCACCTTTTTATGGTGGATCTACCTCATGGTAAGGTCACCCCCAGGCTGCCTGAAACTGTAGTGAAATATCAATATAAAAACCTACTTCATAAGTGCCACTCCAAGTGCTCACACAATACTGATGGCACTGCTCAGCCAGGTAGGGATGTACAAGGCAAAGCCTCTGATCCAGCCAGTGCTCTGTGCAAGATTCTTTTCTGTTGTACACAGAGCTATGAAACACCTTATTTAATGTCCACTCAATAAATTCAGGGACCCCATTTATATAATTCATTATAATAATATGAAAATGATAAAGTTTTTGGGATGGTTTTGGAACAGCCATGCATGAAAGTGCAGAAATCTCATGAGCTAAATTGAATTTTTCATTGACAACTATGTAACTCATTGCTGGTACAGGTCATTAATGAAAATAAGCCTAATTGTTAACCTTGTAAAAAGAGTTTGAGGAAATAAGGAATAAAGAGGCACTGTACAGGTAAGTTTCTATATGTAGATTTCTCTTATTGTAAAAATACACACAAAAACCTGTCTACACTTTGCATGGATTTACTTCAAGATTGTATCTTTGCTGATGTAGCTTGAAATCCACTTGGTGTTTCTGGACTGTGTTACTATTTTAAATTAAGTTTATAATGTTTACCATAAAGCTCATGCCACTGACAGTCTGTACATATTTACAGTACTTAGGAAGCAATTTTGTATAAACTTTTACCAAAAAAAATCAACATTCTGAAGGTATTATACTCAACACAAGGGTTTCATCTCTATTTCTCAGGGAGAGTTGCCTTATTCAAATTTCATTTGGTTTCAAGTCTCCTTCAGCTTGAATGCAATGAAAATGAAAAATAGGAAAATAACTTTGTGAATTAAGAAACCTTTCAAATTAATGTAAAAGTGTAAAACCTAAATCTGTCTTTTTGTACAATCATACCTACACAGAAAATGAAACCTTTAACTTAGTCCAGGTTTAATTATAACAGAGAAGAATAACAGAGTGTAGGGAGATGATTACTCATTATCAACCCAGTATTTTTAATCCAGACATATCAGATCCTAGGATATTCTGATTGGAAAAAGGAGGGTGAGAGTTCTGTATCTACAAGAGTGATTCAATTCAGGTAACTGGTTAATTAAACTATGACAAATACAGAAGTGGAAACAAAGCTTTTAAAGGAGCAAGGTCCATGAAAAATAATGACTTTTCCATGAAAAGACTCTCCTTACTACGGCAGAAAAAGCTGAAACAAGCTGCCATTATTATTACTATCTTTGACATGGTGAATACTATACAGCTTTATTTTTTTCCCCTTTAATTAAATGCAAGAATTTTAAGAAGATAGGTTGTATCCTTGCATTTTCCTCACAGCAATTTATTTTTTTAAAAAGTCTTATCAAAATCTTACCAAAGTTATCTTACCAAGTCAGAGATTATAAGATAATGTTTGAAATGTCTTAAAACTTCTCATAATTAAACAGAGCTTTGTAATTCAAGGAATCGAAGAAGTAAAATTAGAGACACTGATTGAAAGGATGGCCAAATCCATCTCTTGAATAATACCCGATTTGCCAATATTTCAAAAATATCATATCTTTATGAAACAGTATAAAACCATTAACAAGACTCCAGATGTATGAAGAAGTGAACTTTCTGGAAGCTCCTGCAATTTTACCAGATCCCTCCAAATCCAAGGGCAGACCCATCCACATCAATACACTTCGAGCCCCTTTCTGGAAACGAGCATTTGATTTTACTTGCCATCACCCAACAAGTCACTTCTAAAGCTCACTATTCTCCTGACTTTTTTATATGAAGTATCTCGAAAACCCACAGCAAATGACGTTTCTGGTATGCAGCTTCCAAGGTTGCCCCTGACAAGCAGTGCATGCTCAGAACTCTGTATTTCTGCACACTTAAAGGTACTAAACTTTCTCGACAGTTTTCTGCAGTTTGTGCTTGGAAACATTTGCACTGATTTGCCATTTTAGACCCAAAATGTGGGGGTGGTTGTTTTTTTTAGCTACAGGTGTTGACCATCCAAAGCTGTGCTGAAAGAAAACACCTTTTGAGAGACTATACCATTTCCTGAGTGGCATCGCGCTGCCCAGCTTGGCCCTGGGTACGGGAACATCACGGGACTGTTGGCCAAGGAAAGCCAGGAGGTCACCTAAGCACTGGGGCTGCAGGGTGAGCACCAGTCACCTTGAGACTGACTGAAGTCTGGGTGGCTCTGCCATTGCTGGCGATGTCACTGGCACTGTGTCACACACCAGGGCTGTCACACACACCAGCACCGTGTCACGCACTGGCTCTGTGTGTCACGCACTGGCTCTGTGTGTCACACACTGGCTCTGTGTGTCACGCACTGGCTCTGTGTGTCACGCACTGGCTCTGTGTCGCACTGCCACACACGCGGCCACTGTGTATCCCGCACGGGCGCTGTCACACACGCCAGGGCTGTGACACTCCGGTGGCTGGCGGTGACGCTCTGGCAGCGTCTTACGCACTAGGGCTGTTGCACACACGGGCACTGGGTGTCACACACGGCACTGGGTGGCACACACGGGCACTGGGTGGCACATGGGGC
>JAYRBT010000021.1:4787077-4810370 GCA_036023395.1 Myiotriccus ornatus | reverse complement strand
AGCCGGCCCCGGGGCGACGCGGCGCTGCCCATGTGCGGAGCCGCGGGCGGCAGCGGCTCCCGGCGGAGCCTCCCGGGCCGGGGCTGCCTCCGTTCCCTCCCCTCCCTTCCCCTCCCCGCCTGCCCTCCTCACCGCCTCGCCTCTCCTGCGGCCAGCTCCCCACTGCGCTCTCCGCTCCGCCGATGGAGCCGCGGCGGCGGCACCTGCGCGGTGTAACGCGGGGCCGCTTTATAGGGATCCTCCCGGAGGGGAGGGCGGGGGTCGGGCCGTGCCGGCCCGGGCGGGGTGGCCCGGCCGGGGCAGTTTCCCTGCCCTCGGGAGCCGCGATGCGATCGGAGCGGCCTCTCCGGGTCAGGTGGTTGTGCAAAGCGTGGTTTGGCTTTTCCAGCCCCGGAGGCGTTTTGCCCTGGCTCGGTCCTGCTGCCCGAGTGGGTGTTTCCTCCGGTCTGGATCTTCCCCTCCAGGCCCCTCTGTCAGCCCCAGACCCCTTGCTCTCATTCCTGTGTAGGTCGTGTCAAGGGTACGTGCTGGCACAGGCACTTGCCAGGCTGAAGTTTTATGCCCTGGGAGATTGAACCATCTGTACTGAAAACACTCAGTTCCACGTAATTTGTGTACAGATCTTATCGTCTCTCTAGAAAGTCTGCAGCAGTAAGCATTAAACTCCAAGTCCAAACAAATAGTGATGTAACACATATATATGTTATATATCCATATATACCATAATTATGCATCTGATACCTTTGATTAGCTCAGAGCATCCCAAATCAATGCATCTCTTTCTTTGCCTTTTTGACATAGCAACACTGTATGGCAGCATATTCCTTTTATGGTTTGTCTAGCATTTTTACTCTTAGTTTTTATGCTGTTTTCAGATGAAAAGGCTAGGGGAAATATTTGCTATTTAGCATCACTCAGCAAAGTTTTAAAAGTATCAATTTAATTTTCCTTAACTTGTTGTCGAAGTATTTCAAGTAGACATTATTCCTTTGAGCACTTCATTCAATCTACTTTCAGAGGACAAAGCACATTTGTTCACTTTTCATAATGTTTTCTAAACAGCCAGTATGAAACAAACAGCAAAGTGGTTTTGTGTAAATGAATAGGATGATTTCCAAATGATAGTTTTCAACTTGAAATACTTACCATGAGGTGCAAATGACACTAAAAAACTAACTGGGTTATAACCATAGTTCTGATGATAACCTGAGTTCTGAGTTGAATAGCAAATACAGGTAACTTGAGTAGTTCTCCCTGGAATTCTTCTGTAGTGGAAAACATACAAGGCAGAACCCACTCTCATATGTCTGTGCATTATATTGCTGTACAGTAAATCCATAAGCAGAAAAGAATGGATTTTATGGGTCTGTAGGACCAGTTCTGGAAGTTCTGGTTTGGCCTCTGTATCTTTCTTGGAAAAAAAAAAAAAAAAAAAAATAACATTAAAGAATTAGGCATAAATTTTCAAGGATGACTGATAAATATCTGTAATTTTTATATTCTCAGCTTTATATATAGTAGATCAAAAAATGTATAATATATATATATGTGTGTGTGTAGTGGCTCTTGAATAGGTTATTTGTAGACATTTTTTCAGGAGTAAATTTTACTGTAAGACTTTCTGTCCAGCTCCTTCACACCCCCCCCAGCTCTGCCCACATCACAAGATATGTTTTCATGTAAATTTATATATATATTGGCTTCTAATTTAACCTCCAACAGTACCACATTATTGCCTGTGGTTTATGGTTTGATATGTTTAAAGGAAGTGTAAGTAGAAATAGTTACTGCCTACAGCTTTCCATCCAAACAGAAGAGAATTGCTCTTTTCAACTTCAGTCCCAATTTATTTTCCCTACAATTAAGGAATTGTAGAAAAAGCTACAATTAGTAGCTTTTCTAGAAAATTACATTTATAATGAGTTGTATGATCTGACATTTGAATGGTCTTTAAAATAGTCACAGTTAAATGACTAATGCAAGTAAATGCCAGAATTGCTTTATTCTAATATTTGAAGGGAAAAAAAATTGCTTATTTTTGTAAATTACATTGTTGCAAATTGTCATTTTCTTTAGGAGACATCAGTGTATCAGAGTTAGGAATACATTTTTATATCATACCATGGTTTTTAGACATAAATATGCCAGTGACTATTGATTGGTATTTAAGTGTTTAACACTCAAATGTGTAGGCCTTGTAAAGAAAAAGAGAATAGCTGTAACACTGTTAATCATCAGCTTATACTTGAAAATACTTATCTTGCCCTTGCACAGCTTGGAGGCAGGCTGTTAGAGGCTCTCTTGGAATTATTCTGTCCAGCTGTATTGAATAGTATCCACGAAATGTCCTCAGCATCCTTGGCCATTTCTGTATCCATCCTGAAAGTTTTCCTTAAGTTGGTGGCATTAGGCTTCAATATTTAGTAGAGAGAGAAATCTAAATAGTACTGGGTTGCCTTTTTATTACTGTGCATGTATAAATCTTAATTTTTTACAAACCCTTTCTCCCAGGTATTATGGAAGAAGGAAGCAGTGTTGCAGTCTTGGTGCCAAATATTGGGGAGCAGGAAGCTGTGCTGATTTCGGAGACGGTCATTGGCCCAAAGCTTCAGAACAGCGAAGATCAGAGAAAATGTAAAACTGACCCACTGATCCATGTTATTCAGAAACTGAGCAAAATAGTTGAAAGTGAGAAGTCACAAAGATGCCTTTTAATAGGGAAGAAACGTTCCCATCCCGATGCTTCTGCGCAGTCCTTGGACGCAGAGGATCTTTGTGAAATCCCAGCTAAAGCAATTGAGCTGTCAGTGATTGCTACTAAAAAGACTGAAGAGTTACAAGCAGATTATTTTGTGACTGAATGTCTTCCACAAAGCAAAAAAAAGGTGACGTGCTACCAGTGTAGTCTCTGTAAGTTTCTATCACCTTCGCTCTTAACACTACAAGAACATATAAAACAACACGGGCAGAAAAATGAGGTGATATTAATGTGCTCAGAATGTCATTTTGCTTCCAAAAGCCAAGAAGAGCTTGAATCCCACTTCAAAAATTACCATGAGAATGGTGGTAAAAACAGCATCCAGACAAAAGCGCAGCAGTGCGTAAATGTCGCCAGTTCGTTCCTGCAAGGGCCAGTGGAAGGGAGTGTCAAATCAGGGACTGACCAGACAGAAAATGTGGAATGTAAAGATGTAAGTCAGTCTGCTGCCGTGCCCGAGGTGGGCAGGAGGAAGTGGTACACGTACGAGCAGTATGGCATGTACCGGTGTCTCATCTGCCGCTACACGTGTGGCCAGCAAAGGATGCTCAAAACGCACGCCTGGAAACACGCCGGGGAGGTTGACTGCTCCTACCCCATCTTCGAGGAGGAAAATGAAACTGCCAGCTTGTCAGAGACCGTTGTAACTCGCACACCTCACAGCGTGGATACAGTTGTCCTTTCTTTGGAAAACAATGAACTTGATATCCATAGCAAACCTTCTCTTCAGCTTCAGATTTGCAATTCGGAGCAACTGTCGTGTAAGTCGCCCATAGGAACAAATGTAAAAGAGGAGGAGATATTAACTGAGTCTGTGGTGCATTCTCCTACTACAGAGGTTGTAGAGGAGACTGTATCCGACACAGAACCGGACAGTATGATAACTGACAGCCTGCTGTCATCAGCACAGAAAATCATCAATTGTAGTCCGAACAAAAAGGGTCACGTTAATGTAATAGTAGAGCGTTTGCCAGGTGCTGAAGAAAGTGTCTTACAAAAGCCATTCTTGATGAACACTGACATTGACACAGAAAAAAAATTAATCTCTGAGGAGTCCCACGTTACCCATGAAGAACCTGAAGTTTATCATACTGATGAAATTCAAGAAGTAATAATAGAATGGAATAATACTGACAAGAAAGATAATGAATTAAGCCCTAATAAAAATGTAACAACCGATGAAAATGTGCCTCCTGCACGAAGGAGGACAAACTCAGAGTCTTTACGACTGCACTCCTTAGCAGCAGAAGCTCTTGTTACAATGCCCATCAGAGCTGCAGAACTGACACAGTCCAGCTTCAGGGCTCTGACTGGGGAAGATGCTGTGGATGCAGGTGCAGGACAGGGAGGAGCTGATGGCCCATGCGTGGCTCATTCTAAAGTGGTATCCTCGCTTAAGGATCCTTCAGAGGAGTATAGTGGCTTAAACCAAAGTGAATGTGCAATAGTGGAGATAAAGAAAGAGAGGCCAGAGTTATCAGAAGCCCCAATTAAAATGGGCATCAGTATGTCACTGCTCACCGTCATCGAAAAGCTGAAGGAGAGGACAGACCAGAACGCTTCTGATGACGACATTCTGAAAGAACTACAAGACAATGCACAATGCCAAAATGCCAGTGATGCAAATATCCCTGGCAGTAACCTGGTGGAGTACATCCCCAACGTGGAGCGGCCCTACCGCTGCCGCCTGTGCCACTACAGCAGCGGCAACAAGGGCTACATCAAACAGCACCTGCGGGTGCACCGCCAGCGCCAGCCCTACCAGTGCCCCATCTGCGAGCACATCGCCGACAACAGCAAGGACCTGGAGAGCCACATGATCAACCACTGCAAAACCAGGATGTACCAGTGCAAGCAGTGTGAGGAATCCTTCCATTACAAGGTAAAGTTCTTTCCTGTGCCTGCCTGGAATAGCTAAATAACCTAATTTGCTACTTTTTTTAATAACTGGTGATCCCTCTCTCTAACTTAATTCAGTCTGGCATCCTGGCTTTGTTGTAATTACAATTAGGGATTACTGCCAGCAATATACAATTCAGCTATAATTATTCTGGATTACCCAGTGAAATAAACTTGCTTCCTCACTTATTTTCCTGAGAATCATCTTATGGACATAATAACATCATGTTGTTTCTCTTCCCACATGTAACAACTATAGGAGGAAATGAAACTATCAAAGAACTTTATAGTTTAAAAGAATGCTCAAATGTGCCTGCCATTTGTGTGCAAATGTAATCATGGCATTTGTGAGTACCATGAGACACACTGAAGCAGAAACCATTTTCCTTTTTCCTCTGTTGTTGTGTTGATCTGGGTGTTCTGTAGAACTTAGGTTTGAAGGATTACGTAGCAGAGCAGAATAATATACTTCTGCCATTTTCCTAATTGCTATTTTAAGCATTAGTGCTGGGGAGTGTGTCCCTGTGTACTCAGCTCAGTACTCAGGAATATGGAATAGATTGCATCAGTATAGAGCTCTACAGCTGAAACTCCTGTAGGCAATCCTATCCCATATTTACTGTCATTTACTCTTAGTTTGAAAAAATATACAGGTAGGGTAGCGAAAGGCTCTCTCTTCCCTCCCCTTCACCAAACTAGTAGAAACAGGACCAACGTATTAAGTCACAAGACAATACAAAAAGTGAGTTAATTTTCACATAAGCTCCAACCTCTTATCTAATACTGCTTTGGGAGTATAATAATTTTGGAGGAAGAACAGTGACCAGTTGTCTGGGGGAATGAGGGAAGAAGGAAATCTGTTTTCTAAATAAACACAAATCAGAATGCTCTTGGTCATTGTCATCAATCCTTTATGTTCCTAATCCACCATACTTGTTTTATTTCTAGTAAAATTACCTAAGGGATAATCTGTATATATGTTAATTTATATTTTGTAACAGGTGTCATTAAAACTTGAGTAACAATGTTACAGGTGATTGCAGCATTTCAAGTGATCACTGTATGTTTGTAGTGTAGATTTAAACAGGGGAAACTCTTTTTTTTTCAGAGCCAACTGCGAAATCACGAAAGAGAACAACACAGTCTTCCGGAAATCTTTTCAACAGCTACATCTAACAAGCTCATAGTTTCCAATGAAGTAGATGACAGAGAAGGTACTGTGTATATTTACACCTGAAATCGCAAAAGGTCACTCATAACATTACTTCTGTTTGCTGTATTTGTATAACTGGTTTCAGGGTCTCCTTCATGCCAAAATGTTTTCATTCCTGATCATAACCTTCAATGTGTGTTCTTTTCAGTGTGAAAAATTTACCATGGTCAGATTTGGGGTGGCATTTATTGTTAGGTAAGATGGTTTTAGCCCCTGTAATTGACCCTTGTATTTCTTGTGAAACACAACTGATACAGAGCATTACTCTGAACTTTCTCCTTCCTTCAGCAGCTACAGTATTTTCCAAATCACCTACAGTAAACAAAAGAAAGCCTTTGTTTTAAAGTCACCATGGTAATGTAGTTTGCTGTCAGCATATACATACAATTCCATCCCGTCTGTGTTTAGAAATTTCTGTTTAATTATGGTAATGTCCAAAATGAGTAATTTTTTTAGCCCTAGAGAAGCAAATGTAAGGCATTCTAAATATGCAACCTGTATCTGTAATAGTTGCCAGGGTAACAGTAGGTATGGATTTTCACAGAATCACAGAATATTAAGGGTTGGAAGGGACTTTAAAGCTCATCTTATTCCAACACTGCCATGGGCAGGGACACCTTCAGTAGACCAGGTTGCTCAGATGTTTGTTTAACTATGTATCTGTTTATAATTTAGTAGTGTTTGTTTTAAAAACAACAGCAATAAAAAAACCCCAAACCCTTGATGTGTTAAGGTAATCAGGGGAAAAAAATAACCAAATTCTGTAGGAGAAAATGTGGCCTTAAGAATCCTGTGAGTATCCTGGAGACCCAGTGTTTATCACTGCAATGTAAATGCATTCTCTGGTGAGTTACCCTTACTGAAAATATTTACAGCATTTTTATTTTGAATGCAACACTGTAATTATTAATACTTTGAAATTTTAGAGCACTGTGGAAAAATACTGGTAATTATATAGTCTCTGAACAACTGTGAGCTGAAGTGTTTCCATTTTGTGCACATAGCTCTTTTCTGTCCTAACTGTGCTCTCTTGTTTGTTTAGACAGCAAAATGTGCACTGTAATAGTACTTAGGTTGCAGCAGAAATTTCTGGGTCACTCCCTCTCCTCTACAGCTGGTCAGTGAGTGCAAAAGTTACTGAAATTGATGCAACTCCTTGTGAGAAAAGGGACTAACCAGCACGAACCAGCAATGCTTTTCCAAAGCAACATGGTCCATGTCAGAATAGAATGAGATCCACAACTTTTGCCTTCTGTTCTTAGCTCTCACACTTTTTCTGTCTTTCAGTATACAAATTAGAAATTTAAAAGCTAATTACCTTATCAGCCTCAGGTAGAATGACCCGTCCCAGCTCCTTTCTGCTCTCATCAATGCAGAAAGCATTTAAATTCAGGAAGTTGATCTGTAGTGCTTCGTATACCTGAGCCTGAGAGAGCCATCTGAAGTCAGGAGAAGATGGGAAAATGGTTGGGAGGGTCTGCTCAGCAGTGGGTACAATTTAGTAGTGGGAACATTTCCCATTAACTGCTGGGTTTTTTTTCTTCAGAAGCAATAGTATAAATATTGTAATGGAATTGATAAGGCTGGTTACAGCTTGGACTATTACTCCTGACAATGGTTTTTTTGCTATAAACCAGTGTACTTAAAGATGTCATGATACAGGAATATAACTATCTTGCAATGCCTGAAACATCAGATTTTGGGAAATACTGTACCTTTGTAGCTAAAGTCATGTTAATGTGACTGAAAATCAAACGGATTATCTGCTTTTGAAATTAGTATGTTTTAATGAGGTTGTTTTACAGTTTACATCCTGATCTTGTAACTAAACTTCCATGAAAGAGGAGCTCCTGTTCAAGAAATCTGCCTGCTTTTAATGTAATTACTTCAGAGATTTTTTAAAAATATTTTTTACTCATTATTATCTTATCCAAGTGTTACAACCAAGCACTTTAATTGATTGTTTACCCTACGTGAAATTTAGTCATGTGGCTTGAATGAAAACAGTTCTCCTTTTAAACTTTTATTAACTCATACTGTGGAATGCTTAAATTATTTCAGAACCAATTTATAATCAAATTGCAACACCACTGCAGTACAGCAATCTCTTGTCAAACAGATGTCATCCCTATAAAGCGACACAAAACAAAGAAGTTTATGGCATAGCATCTGTTTATGTGAAAGATGCCTGAGCTGGAACAGTTTCATTTCTTGTTTATGAAATAGTTAGTCCTAAAGGTCTCTTTATTCATCATGGTTGTACAATAAATTAAAGGGGAGCATTATGACACTGGATATGATCAGATTGTAAATGTCTAATAATGAAGGAATAGGGTAATAAGCAGCATTACAGGAGCACCTGTTACTGCTGCTACAACAAAGATCTGTCATTTCCACGTTCATTTTAAGAGACCTGATATTCTCTATCCAGAAAGAAAAAGAGGCTTCAAACCCACAAGAAATAAGCTCGTGAAGGGGATGAGGGACATGCCTGCTATTTTGTAACAGCAAGGGATTATTTGATGTATTATAATTTATGTGCATCTTGCTGAAGAAATAAATACAAAGTAGTGATTGGTATAAATAATTGCTCCTAAGTGTGTGCTACTGGGTGTGAGCCACACAGAACTATGCCATAGCTAATATGTTTGCATAATGCTTTAAAAATCTCATTAGACACTGTTAAAGCTGCCTGCCCAATAAAATACCAAATTCATAACAGAAAATGCATTTGGAAGCAGTTTATTCTAAAACTGCAGAATTTAAGATGGAAAACCCATTCAAGTGGAGCATGGAATAGCTTCACACAGCCCCTGCTCTCCCATGGATCTGCAGCCAGTGAGTGTCCTCGATTCATTTGAGGTCTTCTACATAAATGTGCTTTCATAAAAAATTAATTGTAGAAATATAAGTTCCAAGCATATAATTAAGATTGTTTTCATAATTTACATTAAAGGAAAACCAAAACTAATAAATTTTACTAGATGAGCATATTGTAGGAAAAAAATCGGATATATTTTGCCCTAAGGTTGACTTGCAAAGAGTGCCTGTTATATATTGTTTCCATATTATTTCCTATAAGAATGCTAGAAGAGTGAGCACTGTGTCATGTTTTAAAGTGAAAAATAGGAAATATATTTTCTGTTATCTTGGTACACACAGAATTATTCAGACTGTCTTTGAATTCAGATTGCTGTTTTATTTTATATGATATACTATATATTCTTCATAATAACCCTCTGAGGTTATCAGCCCTATTTAATTACTTTGTATCTTGAACCAAAAGTGCTGAATTTTGGAGTGCAAGTTTAATTAGTGGTAATTTTTCCTTTCTACTTCAGTTAGCTGTGTGACTATATCCCTCAGAACAATATTTCTAAAACTTTTTTTGACATAATTCAATGCCTGCCTGGGGAGAAAAAGAAATGTTTCCTTAAAAGAGTTTGACCGTAAAGATTCTCAATTGTTGTTTTGATAATGAAAAGATTCAGTTTTAAAAAAAAATAAAAATTGCATGAAGTGCTGCATGATGGGCTGGAATGGGAAAATTACCTGCATAAAAAATACCATCCCTCTTCCCAAATGTTAATACCTTAACCCAAACCCGTTCCATTATTCAGTGAGGGAGCAGGAACAGGGCTCTTTAAGTCTACACACATCTCAAAAATATTCCAACTGTGCACTTGTGGGCACACATTTTCCTGTGTTAAAGGAGTCATTAGCCTTTGTCTCTGAAACCATTAATTTTTCAAGAGTCTTTTTCATTCTGGAAAGGAAAAATGATTTTTGTTACAATTGCTTTTTAGTAATTTGGAGAAGTTCCAAATTATTTATTAAGACATCTGGTCAATACCTATTTTTTCTATCATCTCATATCCTTTGGAAAGTGTATGTGAATGATAAACAGGATTTAGAGGTTTTGGGAGGCCTTTTGCTTTGTTTTTCTGTATTTGCCAGTTTGAAACTCTTCCTTTCTCAATCCCCATCTTTTCCTTTGATTTGATGCGTTCTGCAAAGCAGTGAAACTGCTGGGTTCAGCAGTTCCCACATTTCATCACCTTTTGCTGTAAGACAGGATTTTACCCAACTGCAAGAAGAAGGGAAGTGTCCACATAAAGAATGTGTTTTCCTAAAATTTTAATAATTCCAGTAAATGGCAGGGCTAATGCAGAACAGCATGGTAAAATAAACCATACCTTTATTATCTCTATGTCCGTTGCCTGTTTAATACTTCAAAAGCATTAAATATTCATAGATATTCAAAACTATTACTCTAAAACATTAATTCATGTTTCATAATTCAATTGTGATGGAATTCTCATCTGAGGACTCCTTACAATGCTGGATGCAGCTCTCTAAAATGATGGATTTTGTTTCATATAGGAAATAAGTCTTCAGTTCAGAAACTGTACAGGTGTGATGTGTGTGACTACACAAGCACAACCTACGTTGGTGTACGAAATCACAGACGGATTCATAACTCTGATAAGCCATACAGGTAAGTGTCTCAATTACTGCCAACCTCTGACAAGGTTACTGAATTGCTCATGCAATTCTGAAGACATTGCTAAAGAAGTGCAATTACATAATTTTACTGCAAATTTGAAGGAGCCACACTTGCTGGTTGACTCAAACCATGTAATTAAGATTTGCTAATTTTTCCAGACTGTACCTTTTGCTGTAGCAGTCTATGGCTTGCTTTCAGTTTGAAGCATTCACATGTGGAAAGGGAAATAATTACATTGTAATATTGGATTTTGGCCAACAGTAATAAGACATTTCTCAAAATCCTTGCACGCTTAAGCTCATTTTGGATTTGCTTTGTTGCAAAGTGTTCTTCTTTGTCATACTGCTGCTTTACACACTGGATGCTACAGAGTGTGGCAAAATTCTGCCCTTTAATCTTGTCACCAGACCCCTCATCTTTTTCACAGGTTTCAAACAATATTAACACACTCAGGATGAGATTTTATGAATTTTCTACAAGGGTATCATATGGATTTATATAGAAACTTGGATATCTAAAATCATCTGTAATACTCTAGCTCAGGTCTCCAGCAAAAAATTAAATCCTGCACTTTTCTTTCGGTTGCTGCATAAATTCCTGCAAATTCAATCTGTGCTCATTCAGTGTGGATCTCTGTCCCTCTCTAGTGGCCAGAAAATAGATCAGACTTAATAGACCTTTTGAGCTGATATACTTCTATCTTTTTAATACAAGTTCTGGAAGCTCAAGACCTTGAAATGCTGAGCTCAGCCAGGGACTTTCTCTTTTGGATAAACAAACGCAGAAGACATGTTGTATTTTGATTTGTGCATTACAATGATATCCCAGAACAGCAGCAAAAATTTGCAAGATGTTTGCTCAGAGAGCAAACGTGGAATACAAACAGATTGTTTTTCTCCTCAGAATCTTCCCTATTGCCATTATTTATGACTTGGTGAGGCTGGAACGGCAGATACTGCAGAGTGTCTTGTACGTGGTAGTTTTTGAGTTGGTGTTAGTTGGGCTGTTTTGATTTAGGAACCCTTGGAAATTTTCCATTGGTGATACAGACTGCTGCATGCCAAATATAAACTACTGATGTGGCTTGCTTTTCTTACTATTTTTTCCATAAACCCCTTAAAACAAATCTGAAAAACTGGCAGGGTATTCAAGCAACAGCCTAAAATCTGTAATAACCAAGTATTTATGGTATTTCTCCTTCTGAAACATGTATTCCTCAAGCCCTCCATAGTATCAAATAGCACCCTACTATATTGATGCCATTTTTAGAGCTTTAAATATATTTTATAATTTGTTGGAAAAAAATTGCTGGAAATTAAGCTGCACAGCCTCAAATGATGTGTTTTTGGATTTGATACCTTCTGGATTATAATACTGCACAATTAAATCCTTTCCAAAATAAAGTGAGTATTCTCAGGCTAAGTATCCTGCAGTCTCAAACTGTTCCACACTATAGCCCAGACTATAAATGTTAGACATTTTACCATTTCAAAAAAAAGCAACCAACTATAGTCCTAACAAATACGTTGAGAGTTTTAGCTGAGCTTGATGGTTTCCACTTAAGGATGTTCTGTACAGGAAGGTTGTGTGGTACTATATTGATATTCATGAATAGCATAGAATTTGTGCAATACTTTGAGATCCAAATCTGTGGATCTAAATCTAAATTCAGACTGGTTTATGTATTGTTTTTATACAAAGATATTGCATCAGAAGTAAGAAAAAAAAGGCAACTTAGTTTGGACAGTGTGATGAGACACACTTGTCTGAGGGCACTTGAATCTAAATGTGTTGATCTTGTCCCTGATTTCTATTTCAGCTATAATGCCCTGAAACTTAAGACATTTCATTACTAAATATATAGTTTGACTTTTAAAATGGCAAGAGAAACATTGCTGTTGCATTAAGTAGAACACATATTGGGGAGGAACAAGGCTCATGTCTAAATACATGTCCCCTGCAGCTCTTAGTCACATTGTGCCTTTGCTCAACACAGCCGTAACTTGGATCAGGGCTGCATCCAGCCACTGCATCCTCCTCCCCCTTACACTCAGTGGTGCTTGCCCACATCAGGAGGGGTGCACAAGATAGGTGTCAGGAAGGAATATAGTCCACATGCCCAGGGATTCCTGCTGAAAGGTAGAAGCTTTTTTGGGCTGCAAAAGATTCTCACTGCCCAACAATTACAGGTCAGCGTCATCACTTGGACTTCTGTAAATATTGTTAGCCTTGAACTGTAATTTTTCTAGGTACCCTTGCTTTCTCGTGTTTTCAGAACACTGTTAGCAGTTGATTGTCAGATTAGTTCACTTCTTGTTGTCTCTTCAGGTGTCGAGTCTGTGACTTCGCCACCACAAATATGAATAGCTTGAAATGCCATATGAGGCGGCACCCCCAGGAGCATCAGGCAGTGCAGCTAATGGAACAGTACAAGTATGTAACGGCTCTCATTTGGCAAAAAGCTGTCATAGTACTCATTTTGTTATGTTAAGAAACAAAGCAGTGTTTAGATTCTGTTATCCTCCCTCCTAGGCTCATTCTTTGTTCCAGAAAGTTGTTTGGGGTTGGCTTTTTTTTTGAGGGAGAGATTTGCCACGGCATTCCCAGGCGGTGTTTATGCTGGTTGATTAAACATGTCCACGACTTCCCTCTGCTACAGTATTCAGCTTTTTCTCCCCAGAATGTGGTGGTTGCATACAAACTGCCTATTGCAAGTAGTTTCTGGACCATGTTAATTACCAAAGCATGCCTGGAATTGTTTGGGAGGATGCATGTGCCAAAACCATGTCGTGGCACTTCTAATATTTAACATTATAGATGGGTAAATTCCAGTATCCAGGAATGTTCTCTGGCTTTGTTTAATACCCTAGTCTAAGCACAGCCTTTGCATATACATGTGAGTTAGAATCCAGATTGGCATTACCTAGTAAAGAATTAGTATGAATAGTCATTATGTTTAAGTGATGAGTGTCCTTTCTAGTTTGCCCATAGCTATGTGTGGTTTGTATATATATGAGAAAGTTGGCATAAATATGTGTAATTGTCTACTACTAATTTGCAACAAAAAAGCTGGGAAAGGAAAGAAAATTGGGAACATTCTGAACACTTCTTAGTGAAAGATTTTAAAGGCAATAGGGAGAATGCAAATAAAGCACATTCACATCAAGGTTTCCTCTCAAGAAAAGCTGCTTCTACAATTTAAAAGTCCTTCCACTGCCTATACCCCTAAAATGGTCCAAGAAGCATTAAGTCCTATTTGTTCTGCTGTCATACTATGCACAGTATTGCTGAGTGCTCTTACTGTTACCAGAGATCACTGAAAACCTCCACACTTTGGTCTGTGCATCCCCAAGGGATTAGTCTATCAAAAGCTGCAAGATAATTGTTTCCTTGGTAGATCAGTTTAGGACACACTTGAATAGTAAATAATTCAGGATAAGTCAAACTGTAGGGTAGATCATCCTATGGAACTGAAAGGCTTCTACTACTAAATTCAAAGGTAAATAATTTTGTCTCTCTGAGAATGTGTTGCATACACTGTAACTATATATTTTAAGTACATGATCATTAACTGTAGTGCATCATGCTAAAATTGTTGGAGTTTCCGTGTCTCATTTGAACTGTACACTAAAGTAGTCAACAGTATTTGGCAATATTCTCACAGTATTCTCAGCAAAGTAAATCTTATTAGTAAATTAATAAGTGTAAATGAGTAAATTAATTAACCGAGTAAATTAACGTACTTCAAAAAATGAGAGAGTAATTAAAAGGAGATAAAAACAAACACTGGACTGCAGCTTCATTCACTGTGTTACCAACCCACTGACCAAGCTGTGTTAGTGGCACAGAAAAATCATATATATAATAAGACCAGGGATACATATGCATGTAGAATGGAATTAAGATTATTTTTTGAACTTTGTGTTTTGCAAAAAAAATTATTTTGGCCTAATTTTATCTGTAAATTAACTATAAGATCTGCCTTCTACCTTATTTTTAATGATTTATTTTTGTAACAGCCTCATTAGGGACACTAAGATTCTCAATCTGAGAATGAACTGGCCTGTCTTTGAAAGCATCCGTTTTCTCTGTAAGGCTACAAATTAGAAGGAAAAGAGAAAAGTAGGGTATTACATTCCAAACCAAGTCATAGAAAAAAGTGAGCTAGAAGGACATGCCTGTTGTTCCCCAGCAGGACAGAGTTATCCTGCTACATAAGCAAGTTAATGTACCATGCCTTCACCCAACTCGAGAGATTTTTGCAGTTCTCTGCAATCTTCTGCTGAGCAGAAATAGTTTCCAATATATATGATTATTTGCAGGGCATTTAAGGAGAATATCCTACTGTCATTAAGAGAAGTCATAAAGCCTTATTGAACTGTAGTGTATAACGTGTTTTTGTGTAAGCCTTCTTGTGTTTCCAGGTTGTATTTCTTAAAAGGTTTTAAAGGTTTACAAAAGCTGACTAGTATGATAGTGATTCTAACAGACTCATCATAGTGTACCTACTGGGATCACATTGCTTGAGCAGAAAACATCTTACTCCTCATTGAGGAACAAAATCCTTTCCTAGCTATAATTTATTAGCCCAACGTCACCTTTGATTGCTTCTGGCCTTTTCCGTGTGATTTGGGAAACTAAAAACTTCCAAAGTAGCAGGGAGTTGAGCAAAGGAGCTTCTCTGTCTAAAAGACAAGGAGCTACATCATCCTGACTATGTGTGAGGTTTTGCTGTGGAGTGTTGTCATGCATTCATCTCCTTTTTGCTGAGGTGACTTATCTATCATCTTAGGAAACATGTAAAAAAACTCCTCTGTTGTATGTTCATATATGAAAAAAATTCACGTGGAATTTGATCAGTCTTGGGTTATTTGCAGCCATAAATATACACTACATCTCCCTGTAAATAGGATTTATTCTTCAGGGTTTTGTTCTTTACTGTATAAAACAGTGTTTTACAGGGAAATAGAGAATTTAGTCTGGTGGTACCCAAGCTGATGGAAAACTCTACGGAGAAAATGGTCACCTTCTGACTCTTGATCCGTGAATATGTTCAGAGTCTGACTACACATTGATCTCAAGAGGTCCCTTCCAACTGCAACATTCTATGATCCTTAAATAAACTAAAACATGCAACAGCAGCAAAGACTATTACTTCAATTGACATTATCAGTGCTAATTACACAGCTCCTGCTTGGTTCAGAACAACAGCAAAGAGAGCTCACTACCTGCCTGCCAGATCCCACACACCAACACATGCCCTGTGTCTACAGTCATCAGAAATAATGCATTTTTGCAACGCTTAAACAGTTTTAACAGGCCAGACAAGATTTTAATTCAGCTGTTTAAGAAAGCAGAAGAATCAGACTTAAAAATTCTCAGACCCTAAAAACAGTCTTATATTTCAGGATGAAACTTTGCAAACTAATGTGGCCTAGTTATAAAAGTGAAAAGGGGCACCAGGAAGAAGATTCACATGGATCTCTCTCTACTCATCCTTTTGAAAGAACTAATCCATTACTAAACTAATAAAAGTTAACTTCTAAATGTTTCTCTTTTTCCTTCTCCATTTTTCCTCTAGATGTTCTCTCTGTGGATATGTATGTAGCCATCCTCCATCCCTGAAGTCCCACATGTGGAAACATGCAAGTGACCAAAATTATAACTATGAACAAGTGAACAAGGCCATTAATGATGCAATTTCACAAAGCAGTAGGTATGTTTGATTTACTGTCAAGCCCTATCATCTAGAATTATGAGAAGACCCTACCCTCATCCAAAATAAAGTTCCTATCAAAAAGCAATAACTGTACATTTTGATATGTTTCATTTTTTACTATTATTCCAGGTTTCAAGGACAACTCACTGACAAAACCTTATTAGAAGGCACAGAAGAAAGTACAGTACCTATACTAGGAAGTTCAGACAACTTGGTGTCTTTTACAGAGTCTATCAACCAGACTACAAATGAAATTTCAGGTTCTGATGAGAATGAAAAACCTAACTTGATGAATACCTCATGCAGTTTAGAAAAGAACTCCACTCTACCCCATCTGGGCACAGAATACTGTGTTCTTCTCTTCTGCTGCTGCATTTGTGGTTTTGAGTCTACCAACAAAGAAAACCTGCTGGATCACATGAAAGAACATGAGGGTGAAATCATAAACATCATCCTAAATAAGGACCACACCACGACTCAAAATACAAACTAGGTGAAGCAGTAAGTTAAGAGAGGATTTCCTAGAGTGAATATTTTCTTGCTTTGCTACTTTTTGCCTGAGAAACTTGCTAAAGAGAAGAATTGCTAGCAAAACTTGATTTCCCATCCTGAGTCCTTGTTTCAGTAGGAGTACAATATTTTAACCAGGGACTGATGAATCATTTAAGAGATAAATATAATGAGTGGTGAATAGAATGATCCATTTGAACCTCTTATTTCTTTGTATGGTGCCAAGAATGTAGGATTGTTGGTTTTTCTTCTTTTCTTGTCAGTTACTCATCAGTAATAACGCATTAGTACAGTACATTAAAACCCAAAGATGTGAAAGCTTTGTATCAGTTGAAAAGCTTTTCTCTTCCTCCCTCTTTGTTGTTTTCCAAGTAATTCAGCAAAGAACTTTCTTACCCTCTTTTTTGAAACTGGCAACAGACCAGATAAATATTTTACAATATGATCTCACAAACCCCACTGGATTCTGGAAGGTAAAGCAGTGGGAGCTGAAGGGCCTAGAAGCATTTTGCTAATAATTTGATTGGATCTCCACTAAAAAAACTGGTATCTTTCCGAGTCATAGTGTGTAAAAGATCCTTTACAATAATGACCTGTTGTTTCATCATGGTTTTCTTGACACATTCAGCAGAACTGTTTAAAAAAACCAACCTTATAATGTCACTTTCCGTTTGTGGTGATTACTTTGCAGTATGTATGAGCAATGTTTTTAATGAGAACAAGATATGAATAATAATTGCCACTAAGTGATGTAGATTCCAGAAGATGTAGGTGAGCACAAATTGGGATTTTGAGAAATGCCTACATGCTTTGGCAATCTTTGAAATCCCACTGGGTGGCTAAGTGTCTGTCAGAGCTGTAAATGTAGAAATAATGAGCTGGAATATAACCTTCCTGTAGAAAATCTTATTTAAGAAAAAAAAGACAAACAATTAAGCCAAAACTGTATCCAGTCACTTACAGAATAAAATTTACCAGTGCATCTAGTATGGATTCATAAAGGGAATTAGAGATTACTTTGTTTTCTAAGAAACACATAGTAATCTCTCCCTCTTAAAACCTTTAGCTCCTAAAATTACAGTGTGTGTGGGGGTTTGGTTTGTTGTTGTTTTTATAGTTACAGCAGTTTGCAGTCCAAGGCATTCATCTGTGTATCAGTTTGGGATATTACACTGGTTAGTTACCTGGCAACTTTGCTGAGGTTATTTATAAAGTTGGCTACTTCACTTGTTTGAAATACACATTTCAATCAAGCGAAGTAGTAGCACTTCCAAAGAAGCCCTTTAGCAGCCAGATTTAAACTTTCTAATTCAGGCAGGCATTGCTGCCTTTAATGAATGGCAGATGCACAGGAACATGCCTAGTTCCTGACACGGGGGTGCACTTGCCTGATTTTTCAGTAGCTCATTACGCAAAAAGTTACTTAACTCTTAGCAAATCAGTGGTTTATGGTTCCTGTATTTATACATTTCTGCTCTCAGAAATCACCTTCAGCTGTAAATTTGAGAGGTGGCACATGTACTGTCTGCCTGCTGTGTTATCACTCACTGAAGTGGCAACCAGGAAGAGAAAGCAAAAGGTCTTTGTACAGCCTCGTGAAGCAGCACAAGATGTAAAGGCCTGGCTAAAAGCACTAAGACCTCAAGTACATTTAACGACATTTGTTTTCATGAGATTTCCTCAATTTGACCTATTCTTAAGGTTTAATAGGTATTATTTTGTGTATAAATTAGAAAGGAGAAAGTACACATTTTACTTTAAAAATTGGTCAGAATATAAGGTCAAAGCATTTCTGTGTTCAGATATTTGAGACATTTTAAATATATATGTGAAGTACACAGTATTTTTAGTTTAAAGTTATTTTTCGTATTCCTACAGATGGATTTTACATTTGAAAAAGGACGATTCATTTACACTATCACAAACTCAATTAGAGATAGTAAACTTTTAATGGGATATTCATACTGTCTTACATCAATATTTTACCTTCAGTATAGAATTAATGTGAAAATCCTACATTATCTGGAGTACATCTCAACTTTCTCATTCAGAGATCCCATTTGTTGGAAAAATTAAAGGACAACAAGATCCATAGTAATGCTAAACTACCAGTCAGTATTCACAGAAACAATATTTACCACGTTGTTATTTTTGTGTAAAGGGATGATTATTTTGAAGTTGCTCAGCTAGTGAAAGATAAAAGTGAAAAGCTTGCATTCATAAGCTAAGAAGGAGATGACAGTGAAGCAAGACTTAAAAAGTGATTAACCTTGAATTAAGATGAACAGCTTTGGTGCCTGGGGAAGCCACACTTGCAGCACTGTGTACAGTGCACCAGGAATCAGTGTCGTGGATTACTGAGCAGGACGTGTCTATCCCCAGTTCTTTGCTATCTTGTTGCTTTTTTCTTTTTGCACATGTTCCTATAAAACAGTAGAAAGCTACTTGCCACTAAAAACTGTTACCAGTCCTAACAAATGCCAACAAAGAATTCTTTCCCACATACAGAAGTTTATTTTTTTTAGCTGTCTCCATGCTGCTTGCCTTTAGTTACCCACTCAGTTCCCATGGACTCTGTCAGAAGTTCTGCATGTAAAGTAATCATAGACTTGGTTTTTCTGAAAGCAAATCATTCCTCAGGTTATCTGCTTCTGAGCCCGTGGTTGGCTTGGCTGCATGTTTGGGAAGGGGGTTTAAGCGCATTTCAAAGTCACAAAAACTGCAGTTTTCCCCTTTCTTTTTAAGCTTTTAAAATATTCTTGGATCCTTTGTCACAGCACTATCAGGTGATCAGCTACTCACGTGCTGTTTGTTTAAATTAAATTTTACTCTGTGACATGAACTGTAACTTGCAGCTTTGTGTTAAATGCCTGTACTGCCACTAAAGAGCAAACTTCATTCAGACTGGGCTGTACTGAAAAATGGTTGCATATTTCATCTTCCTGATTTATGCTTGGAAAAATAAGAGTGGGATTCAGTCAGAGTTATTGTATTTTCCTCTTTCATAAGCACTTATTTAATCATTTGAAGAAATGTACAGTTGGTGCTCAAAGTAACATTTGTTAAGATATATTTAATAGAATTTACATTTGCATTTGATATTCATGGACATGGGTACATGTATTTTTTTAAGAAAAGGTATTGTAACACTATGGCACTGCTTTTATAGCCAAAGTATAAAAAAATTTAGAAAACTGACATGTAAAGACTGCAGTTAATTCTGATACTGTATCTTATTAAATAGGATGAGTTTTGTTTTATAAAGTTATCCAGCACATTAAGCTGCATGCCTTAAGCTCTCTCTAGGATTGTGTTCCTGATAGACAACTGTTTGGAACTATGAAGCAAAGTCTGTAGTACTACTTTAACTACCTTCTGGAATACTGTACAATGTTAGAATAATTTATTTTGCTTTACAGGAGTTTGTCACGTATTGACTTTAATATTGTATTTTGGTAATAAACTTTTTTTTGTTAAACACTTTAGTCACTTTTATTTGATCTGTATGAAATATGAATATGGAAAATTCAAACACTGAGCCAGTGTTTAGAGAGAAGGGAATCTGTTTAAATCAAAAAGTATTTGAAATACTTTACTGCCATTTCTCACCCTTGTGTCAACTTATTACAGTTTTAATACTGTTAATGCAAGCTTTATCAAAGTAACTGTGGTGATGAAATACGAGACTGTTAAGCCAAAATACTTGTAAGTCTGCATGCAGTGAGGATGGGACAATGCTGAAGGACAGAACTGGAATTTCAGAATTCACAATGAAGCTAGTGGGAGTTTTTTCCCCTAACTGAAATAGAGTGAAAACCTTGCACAACTTTTTTCAGGGAAGTGATTGATCTTTGCTTATCCATCACATAAGCTAAAACGTATATTTTAAATATACAGCATATTTCTTGGCCTTGCTGGAGCTTTTCCTCCCATCTTTTTCAGGGGGATAAAAAAAGTCTAATTCAGTTGCAATTTCTATTGAGAAAAGAGAGCATGGCCAGAGTACCCATTGCTGTATCAGCATGGTGTATATTAACAGGCAAGCTTTTCTTGTTATTGTCATTTTCTTGTTGTTATTATTATTATTATGGCCCTAGGCCAAATACACTGAAATAAAAGCTGGAAAACTACAAATGGGTTTCTCCCCCCCCCATAAATAACCTGACTGTGTGTGATCACAAATGGGACTGGACACAGGTTGTTGGGATAGAGCAGCACTGACCAAACCTTTGATGATTGTGACACCCCTGGGAACTTGGAGAAAAAGGAAAAGAGCCCACATCAGTGGGATTTGAATGACTCTGTCCTATGTCTTTGGCAACTGTTTATGGTTGGAACTGCTGCAGAAAAGTTAATGGACTACACTACTGAGGGGTTTTTTGCAGCCCCTTCTAGGCATAATTGGAAAAGAGGTGTCACAGCGAGCCACTCAGGAAGTGAAACACCGTGAGAACTGACCTGACCTAAGAGTAGCTCCATAACAAAATTCAGAATTGGTTAAACTAAGATTCTTTTACCCAAAAGCAAAACTTCAGAACGCTGACAAACTGTAAAAGTTGAAAAAAAGAGAGAAAACCTGGAAATTTGGTGTTTGCCACACACCACATGGCTGCTGAAGAGCAACTGAAAACATTGCAGGTTTAGACTCAAAATTTACTTTGAGCAGAATCTGAGTCTTGTGTTTCACAGTAGCTCTTTCTACAATATTGAATGTGACAAGTCAAGAGAAAACATGTAAATAGTATAAACAAATGGAATTTAAAGTTTCATTTGTTCCCTGTACACTATGGTTTGTAGATGTCTGGCATTTGTTGAGATTAGGGGTAACCTGGTGCTAACATGAAGACTTTGCTACTTTGATCTAATTAAAACAGGATGAGCAAACAGAATATTGTTAAATATCCTTTTGCTTTATAAAGCCAGCATTACAACAGTATAACAGTATTGTAATGATATAATAATAATCAGTACTACTGATTGCTTGCTGCAGTTTGGTGAATTTTAATTTACATTTTATAATACCCTTTTCAGATACTAATACTGATCTGGAACCTCTTTAGTTCTATATTTTCACAACTTGAAACATTAAATTTCTATCAATGGACATGTTGCCTAATACATTGTTTCAGTGAGAATGTAAATAACTCCCATTTTTTTCTAGTGCTGTACTCAAACACTTATTGCAACAGGAAATGACTTGTTAAAATATACAGAATTGAGGAAAAATGTTTTTTTTTTTTTATTTTCCCTACTATCTAATCTTCTGCTCTTTGAAACTTGAACAATAGGTGTTAGTATTTCAAAAATTAAGGTGATAGCTGATTAGTTATTCTAAAATGACTTAAAAGTAACATTTACTCTTAGATACATTAACAACTATGTAAAGCTGTTCAATGCTTTTCTATAACACAAACTTTTCAGCTCTAATAACACTCTTTTGCAGTGCAGATTGTGTTATCAGTTCAGGAACCTCAGTGGGATTTGTACTTCTGGTCCTGTGCAATCATTTTCACAAAATGCAAAACTTCTCCACCTGACCATAGTAACTTACCACATAAAAATCCATTACAGCCGTGCACAGTGTCACAAAATACCACAGAATTAGGACAACTTCCCCCTTCTCAGGGATTTCTAAAGCTCTTCACTGGTTATGTTTTCTAACCCTGCAACTTTTTGTTCCATTTACTTTGCATTGGCCTCTTTACAGGTAGTAGATAAACAGAACTTCCATTCAAGGAAACATCTTCCACAGCATTCCCTTTCTTAGAAATTTAAGTACGTTATCTGACCTCCTTTACACAAAACCCTACACACATGTCCCAAAAGTGTACCACCTGCCTTATTGTTCTAAATAAATAAATAAAAACAAAGTATGGCTGGTTTGTTTGCTGTAAATTGGTTTATAATAGAATTTTAAACTATTTTGAGAGCTTAATCAGAGGAAGTAAGAAAATCATTGTTTGTCCTAAAATACTTATAAAACATTCTAAGTGTGCAAAGCAAGTACTGAAAAATGTCAGTGCCTTCAAAGCTCTGAATTACCAGGATGATTATTACTTACAGTTTTCTTGACATCTCTGCGTATGCTTCCTATGAATTTCATGCCTCTTTTTGCTCAACGACTTTTTCACTCAACCAAGGTTGTGGAATGCAAAAGAAAAGGAAAAAAAAGAAACACAACTTAGTATTGCAGTACTGTAAAATGGTGATGGAAAATCAACTAAATACTGTTCTGAAGAAAAGAGCTCTACTCCTGTCTGATCCACACAACTTGCACGGATTATTGGGAAATCAGCTTTCTCTGATAGGATCTGGGAAGTTGGTTATGGCTTAATGGGGAAGGTTTTTTGAAGACACTTGTATCTTTGCAGACACTGCAACAAGCAACATTTGCAGTAAAAACATATTGCAAGGGGAGGTTGTGCTCGTTAAGCAGAACAAATGTTTGTGTTGCCGTTGCCTTCCTACTACGAAAGGTCTTTCCCCCCTCCCTTGAATGTTTATGGTGCAATTAACCAAGACACACAATAGAGCGGACAACGAGTTGAATACAAGGCGCCCCTCCTTAGGATTCTAATTTCAATTTGAAAATCAGATATATGGGATACTACATATATGGGGGGAAAGTGGGGGGGGGGAGGGGGAGGGGGGGGGGGGAAAATACCACAAATAAATTCTAGGGCGCTG
>JAYRBT010000021.1:4766719-4786977 GCA_036023395.1 Myiotriccus ornatus | reverse complement strand
CCGCCCTTCCCCTTCCCCTGCCTTCCCCTTGCCTGCCCGCCGCGGGGCCCGGGCGGTCCCGCAGCAGCAGCAGCGCCGGCCGGAGCGGGAGCAGCGGCCGCGGAGCCCCCGCAGGTACCGGGCGCGGGGCGGGGAGGCGGCGGCAGGAGCCGCCATCGGGCCCGGCGGAGGCCGCGGGGAGCGCCGGGCCCGGCCCCGCTCCGCTCCCCCGGGCACGGCTCACCTGGGCTGGGGCGGGACCTGCCCCCGGCACGGCCCGGGCACACCCGGCCGAGGCGGGGCGGGGACGAGCGTCTCGCCTTTATTAATTAGTTAATTGCCAGGTGTTGTACGAAACAGCTGGTTCAAACCACCGTACGTACGCGCTCGCGTAGTTTACCCCCCGGGTGGTTTCCCAGGTGTTTTCCCAAGCTGATCCGCTGCTTAAGCTTTATACGGAGTTGTGCGGTTACCAGCGCAGTTTACACCGGCGGTGACACAAACACCAGGTGCCGCTCGCTGGGCATGGAGCGGATTGTTGCAGGGTGGGATGTCACTGATTTCCAGGTGTGGAATGGCAGGATGGAGCAGTTCTATGTGTGGAGCATCCCCGGATTGCTTGAGAGCACCTGGGAGTTGACAGGGGAATGACTGCCTGCGCTTTTTGTCTTTCTTGTAATGTTCGAAAATTTTGTGGTGCTTCGGCAGCATGAAAGATCAAGTATTTTTTTAATGCTGTCTTCTGTTTTTTTATAACACGTGTTCCCCTTGTATCTTATGGACCCCCGCCCCTTTCTTGGGATTTCCTGAAAGCCAGGATTTAAAGAGCAGGGTTTATATTTTAACACAACTAGAATACCCTGAAAGGACTGATTTTTCTTTTATAGGCCTACAGTTTTTTAAAAAGGGGAACCTTGAGTGTGTTTTGAGTCAAAAACTCAAGTGAGGGCAGTCAAAATAATAAATCACTCTGAAAGCCTGTTCAAGAGTATGTAAAATTGTGAACTTTGGTCATTACAAATGTGTGCATTACTCTGAGTTGTACAGATTATAAATAAAAACCTTGCATTTTTGTAAGATACACTTCAATACAGTAGAATTCTGTAAGTCAGAGTCTGTGATGTCAGTAAGATGTGGTTCTGTTTTCACATATTTCATACAGTGTTAAATGAATGTTTTGGTAGGAAGATGCATTGCTTGTATGTGTCCATTTAGGAGTCAGGCTGAAGAATAATGAATTAAAGTGACTGACATCATGACAACTGTAAGACAGAGGAGGGTTGGAAAAGGCACAGAATCAGCTGAAGATCAGCCTTCAGAAGAGACAAATGTGAAGCCTGATGGGAAAATTGCATCTGGTGGGTAACAAAAAGGATTGTAACTTTATGGCTTTTTAGTAGTGTTTATCTTTGATACCTGTCCTAAGCACAGGTTAGAACTAGGTATGTACCAAATGCATTGTCATACTTAAATATCACCAAAATCAATTGGATTGGACAGAGGATGTGCAGATTGCTGTCAATGTCATCTCTGTTTTAAAATGCTGATGTAAATTGGTGAGAACAATTTCGGACTTTATGTGCCATTGTAGGTTCTTAAAAGAATCACAGTTCAAATCATTGGTAACCTAAAAGGATTTGAAGACAACTTATGTGATGTACTTAAATACAAGCGGATAGCACATAAAATCTGAACTTAACTGCAAACTTTTTAATTTATAGGACACTGAGTAGGTCAATTTAAAAGACAGATGTTAAGTGTCTGAGTGCCAGGGTCTGTTTAAGTAAAGAAATTCTGACATTTTTTTATGGAATTATAGCTTTAGAGCTGACTAAGTTTGTTGGTTTTTTGTTTGTTTGTTTAAGTTACTTTAAGGGATGTTTCTATATATGCAGTTTGGGCGGAGGAAAGGAAAGTTACCATGTTGTTTCCACACAAACACACTTAGGGTAAATACACAAAGAGAAAATGATCCTAGTTCTTATCTAGTCCAGCCCTCAGTTCCATGGAATCGCATAGTTGGGCCTCGCCATGGAGATGTCATACAGAGTATGAAATAGCCATTTCAAAGATAAAATTCCAGATCACTAAATCCTTGTTAAATCTTACATGAACTTTAAAATAAATAAAAAACCTCAACAAACTAAAACCTGGGAATGTAAGTGTACAATAAATGGCCTGAGCTACCTAGAAACACAACCTCTCTTTCCTGTGTTTCCATCCCTAATCTTATTCCAGTGTCAGCAGGAGGCCATCTGCAATTCAAAGCAGGACACCATTATCAAAGGCTGCTTTGGCTGCTCTTCAATCTCTTTGTGGGTATTTAGTGACTCTTCTGAACCTTCAGTCCTGTATTTTACAAAAAAACAAGCAAACCCCAAAAAAACAGGGAGCCATTTTAGACATGTGAAAAAGATGTTAATTTCTCACTTTGTGTTCTAACAGTCATCCTGTATTGCTTGAATTCAAAATGTTCTCCTGGAGGATATTTCAATTTAGAATTACAAATTTGGTATGGCATTGATCTAAACTTGTATAGGATCATGGTGTTCTTAAATTGTAACTACATTTTACCAGTTAAGGCACCCTTTATTTCACTTTGCACGTAAATAAAATACTCTGAGTTTGCTATACGAGAAAGGAAAAAACACATCTCCATGAAGACGTGTTAAAACCAAGTGTCCTGTTACCTGCAGAATGTAAAACTGTATTAGGATAGGCAATGTATAAATGACTTTCCAAAATTCCTGTAGGTTCATTTATTTGTTTCACAGTTACAGACCGAATTATTTTTCTTCCAAGGTCATACAGGTGGAAAGCTATGGAACATACTCTCAATAACTGTTGGTGGAATTGTTGCCGTCTCTCTTGGACTTCTTACTTCTGTTTATGTTGCTACCCTGCATGAAAATGACCTGTGGTTTTCCAATATTAAGGTAACAGTCATTTTTATAGAGCGTTAATTGAAATTTCATTTCTTTATGTATTTGTCTTGTAACTTGCTCAAAAAGGTAGAATATTTCGTTTTTAAAAATTCAATTTTAAAAAAAGCTGTGCTCTCCTTCCCACCATTTTTTCAATACTTCATCAGTTCTATAAATACCTGTCCCCAATTTTTCTCTAAAAATATTGCTACACAGCTCCTGTCTGAGTTGTAGCTATGGTTCTTCCAACCATCGATCTTTATCTAGAATAGAATTTCAAAATTCTGCTCAGTGTTTCTCTGCAATCATCTTTCTTTTATCCAAAGCAGTTGAAAATTGAAAAAAAACAAACAAACATAAAAACAGTTAAAGTAAACAATATGCAAAATCCTGGCAGATCATTCTTTAATTGTATTTATACTATGATACTGTAATACAGTTTAGGAACAGTCATTTACTAGCCTATACTAATTTTATATAATGTTATCCTAAATGTGCAAACCTCAAAACATATTTCAGCCATTCACCAGTGTAAAACCAACCATTCCTAAGATCCAGGACTGACTAGTTTTTTTCCTATAATCATTGCCCAGAAAATAATGCCGCTGTACCCACAGCTAAATTTAACCAGAGAAAAGAACAGGTGAGTCATTTTCCTTTCAGATGCCTAAAATTCGCTCTGCCAGGTCTGTGTATTATGTTATTCAAAGAGTACATCTATTTAACTGAAATACTTGCATTGCAATATGTCTTTCCTGTACTACACAATTTTTCCATCCCAGAAACATTTATATTCCCCTTATAAAAATAATTCGCACTTGCTGAAACAACTGCTGTTGTATTAAACATTTTGTACCCACCTTCATCTTCCTTTGAATATATAGATAGATGGTATACAATATATTGAAAATACACCTCAGGTTTGCCTTTTGCTTCCCAAGAGCACATATTGAGTAATTTCAAGGTGTTGTATATTTTGAAGCACAAACAGACATGGGTTTGGGGCAATGTGTGGACGTAACAGATACAGTGTTTTTATTCTGTCAAACTAATCCAAGAAGCACAAAGTTCACTGAGATAAGCAATTCTGTATTGTAATTAAGTTTTCCCCCCTCATTTCATTTGATAATTAATTGTTTTCATTTTAAGTGCAGTTACTAGAATTCTAGCCATTAGATATCAAAACTGAAGTAAAACCCTGCAGTTATTTTTAGTCTTGATTCTGTCTCTGTAGCTCTCATTTCATCCCATGAAGTTGATTGATAACAAGTAACACTGGAACATGAGCAATTTCAGCCAATTTGATGGAAAGATTGTAAAAAGCATGAAGTTCATCTACCAGCAGGTTAAAGGAGAAAGAGATGCAGATGCTCTCTGGTCTCACAGTGTCCCTTCTCTCCCAAAGAACGCACGTGGCTGCAGTGCTAATTTTAAATGTAGTGTTGGTTTATGAGTAGTATGGGAAGAGAAGATTTCAAATGAGGAGTCTGTAAAATTCCCTGCAAAGCTGGGATAGGAAGGCTCATCCCACCATCTGTAGAACAGTGTATGGACATGTCTGTGCCTCTGTGTGTGAGTGGACAGTGTAGTCTCTCTGGGAGTTTGTATTTTTTCCAGCACTTCTGAATTGGCTAATCTTGTAATTACAGCACATACTCTATACTAATAAAGACATGAATAAACTACACTGTGGAACAATCTGAGACCCTCAAAAATTACATGGAAAATAAATGGAAAATTTGCTTTTTTCTCTAACATTTTACAGTTTGGCCAAAAGATATATTTTTGCATGTATTAACTGAACTTTCGAAAAGTTTGGAAAGAGTAAGTTTTGTTTAAGTTCATACCCCAGCCCAAATGCTCAGAAGGGAGGACTGTAGTCTAATCCTTGGCCCACAATTATTGCATGCCTTGCTTAGTGAAATGCAGAGGTGCTTTTGTTTCATTGCATTTTGATTACACATAACATATAGAATGAATGGATGCAATACTAAAGCACACTGAGTGTTTCATTAACCCCCATGCCTATGAAACATGGCAGTGCGTCACCACTGCTCTGAAACATAGAAAAGAAAATAAATTCTAAATCAGTTCCTTTTTGCATGCATTTTAAACTAGTAACTTCAGTCACACTGAATTGGCTATAAACAGCGTGAGTTTGGGGATTTGTTACTGAAAGATGATACAAAAACTATGTAACAATATATTATCCCATGAACTATATTCCTTTCAATAAGCTACAGTTAGTCAGATAATAAGAATTCATACCCAAAAGGGTCTGCGTGGCAACTACATTAACATAGTGAGATGTAGCAGGAGACTTGTTTTGCCATCTTTTCTTTTACTCCTCTCTTTGTACAGCAGTAGAAGAAGGTCTGCAGTGTTTATGTGACACTTTTGCACTAGGCAGATGTTTTTACATACACTATTTAGGTACAAAAGGTGCAATTTTTGCTCTGAAGACCCTATATTAATACATGAACACCACAGTTGCATACTTACAAAATCATACAGTTTGCCAATTGTACTCAACCCTAAAGACTGGAAGTAAAAAGAGTTCATTTTGTGAAGTCATGATTCTTAACTCCTAAGTCACTGGAGTGAGAACTTGCACACACACTTGCAGTGATTGCCTTTCTGTAATTTCAACTGCATTTCATCCAAAGCCAGTTCAGTTTTGGGTGTCTTTCAGCAATGGTTGACCCAACTAGAAAAACTGTTTGGTAGTTGTTAAACTGTTTTGCTCTGTTTTGAATGTTTTGCTCCATTTTGAATATGGCTTTCAACAGTGCCTTGATTTCAGCTGCTGCAGCGTGTGTCTTGTTCTTATTTGCTAATAAATACACCTGCTACTATCAATTTGCCATGGTCACTGGAGAAAGATGTAAAATTGTTTTCTTACCAGAAAAACTGAAAGTGCACATCTTGAGGAGTGATTTATGCTATGAAGGAGATATATGATTGCTGCTTTTTTCTTGCCTTATTTAAAGCCTTCCTGAAAGAATGACAAAAAGAAACGAAAAAACAGAAGAGAATGCAGCATACCATGCCACACAGTCAGAAGTCGTGTTTGTGTCCCCTATCAGCAGGAAATAATCACTTATATATATGATGAATATCACAGGTTATAATCACTTATCTTGACCAAAGAATTTTGAAGAAAAAGGTTTGAATCCCTTCTTGGAGATGTTAAACCAACAAAGATTTCTGTTTATGATGGTGAAAGTCAAAACAAATTTCTTATCCAAAAATCCTTTCTCAGTTTTCTGAAAATGTTCTGGCATAACACATCTGAAGTGGCTTGTCTATTTTCAGCGATTTTCAATAGCAATTTAGGGACTGCTCCTCCAGTGTAGTATCTTTTGGAGCAGAATCTGCTATGAGAATAACAAAATGAGGGGCCACCTCTCTCATCACTTGTTGCACTGTTTGTTCAAACACAAATCCTGAAGAAACTTTGAGCAGGAATGAGCCAAGGCCACAGAGCAAATTAATACTCTAAAACAAACAGATAAACTTCAAAGCATTCATTTGTTCTTCATCCCTGCTGAGTAAGCATTTAAACTACTATTACTGAATTTCTCTTTATTAAAATGGCTGCTTCTGAGAAGTCAGGTGTAAAACTATAAAATTTTAAAATTTTCAGACATGCAGGATAAGAAGCCTGGGATTTAGTTTATGAAGTGCTCCTGTTTTTACATTTTGAATGCAAACCAAAGATGTTTGCCCAGAGAAACTGAGGCTGCCCCATCCCTGGAAGGGCTCAAGGCCAGGTTGGACAGGGTTTGGAGCAACCTGGGATAGTGGAAGGTGTGTCCCTGCCCATGTCAGTGGGTAGCAAGAGATGAGCTTTTAGGTTCCTTCCAACCCAAACCATTCTGTGATTCTGTGAAAAAAAGGTGGGGAAACAGGAGGCCAACTAATTAAAACTGTATAAAGTGAAATGTGTAAGGCACGAAGAGAAGGGCAGTCCAGAACTCTGGTGGTACTTTTCCACAGAAGTACCTGTTGACTTGTTATGGGTACTTTTACTCTGGATCATAAGTCTGATCTGAGTAGGAACATGGCATCCTAACAGATGGGCTGGGGGTTAACCAGCCAGAGACCATGTCCGAGGATTAAATACCTTTGCTGAAGGTGTGTTCTCAACTGGGAACATTGATACCAGCTGTCTGGGTTGACTTTCCACATGTACAGACAATTTTTGAATCTTCCTGGTCCTAAATTGAGCAACTAAAAAACAGTTTCAATTACAAAAGTTCTGCTTTAGCTATTTCAAAAAAGGAAAGTAATTGGAGCCTTATTTATGCTCTTTATTTATTATTTATACTCAACTCAGACTTTGGCTGCTTGCTCAGCATTCTGAATGACTTCTTTAAGCCAAGTTCTAGAACTCTGCACTGCCCATGAAAGAAAGTCCTTTGTATTTTGCTGTAAGTGCTTGATATTATTAGGATACAATTGCATAAATTGGAATAACATGTAACTCTGTGTGTATTCTGGAGGACAGTGGTCTTTTTTTTCCCTTGGAAGACAGATTTGTTAAAACCTCACTGAGTGAATATACAGAAAGATAAGTGTGTGCTCTTACAATGCTTACCCATAAGTCTGTATGTTTTTATTGACCTGGAATGCAAGGAAAAGTATAAATTGCTGTAGAACTGGAAAAGTATTGTGGGTGAATAAAACAGATGTTATCTTAGCATGAAACAGATGTAAAACTCACTAGTGTTTGTCTCATAAAGTATAGCATTTGGTTGAATACAGCTGGTGCCAGGATTACAAATTAATCATGTTTGAATGCATTTTTGCTAATTAGATCCCCCTCCGTGACTCCTCTCTCCCCCTTAATAAATTAAAAATGTTAATATTCCTTTTTTTTTCTCTCTCTCTTTTTTTTTTTTTTTTTTTATGGACACTTAAGATTCAGCCACTTTTTGGCATTAGAAAACTTTTTAGTAGTGATGACTTTAGAACTTGTTCAAAATCCAGCATTCTCATCTTGCTGAGTGTGTGGCTTTTGGTTATTTGGTACCAATGTCAGTTCCTTCTGCTGGTGTGATGATGACTTGTGTGTCCTGGGGCAGCTGAACTTAGATTGTGAATTAGATTAGATTGTGAACTTAGATTGAATCAGTTGTGGTTTTATCTGTTGATGTTTCTCAGACCAGAACTAATCCTGGTTTGTCAACAGTTGACTTCAATAAAACACGTGTTTTGAGATAAGATTCTATACTAGGCAGTAAAGAAGAGAGGAACATGATTTTTTATCCAGCTTTATATTAGCTCTGAAATAGTATTGATTCTGTTCCAGCAAAAGAGATGGGACTGTATAAGAGAGATGAAAGTCCTGGGATTCTGTGCAAGGTTGCATTAACCAGAGTGGCATTCATAAAAGCCTTCAAAAACAGTAACTTTTTGTTACTTCAGAAATGTCCTTTTGTGAAGAAAGATGAATTAATAGGATTATTTTTAGAAATCTCACGTAAATTTCTTAATGACTTGCATACACCACATACAGGAATTTCATCAGATTTTCAAATCTCAATGTAAGCTTTTTCTAACTGGATGCAAATGTTTTCTACTTACTACTTATGAGATATGTTTGCTGGGATGTTTTTATATAAACTACTGAAAAGCTCACTAATAATAGAACACTTTTGTATAGGATGCCTATCAGTTCTCTTCAGACTGGTTGTTCATGCAGTCTTTGTTTAAATGTGATTGCCCAAGGCCCAAGGCTGTGGATTTGTTGAATTTCACTGGGTCTTCATGACTAATGAGTTAACAAAAGGAAGTGAATTCCAAAGCCAAGAGCTTTCAGATCTCACTGGACTCCATCTGCTGCCATATCAGCCAAGAAAGAGCCATAGTTTGAAGTGTACCTGGTTTAGATGATCTGAACATTTTTAAATTAAAAAAAACAAGTTCACCTATACCTAAAGCCAAGTCAAGAGTCCCTTTTCCTTTAACCTGTAGTTTAAGAATGAGAGTGATGACAGCTGTCTTCCTGCAAGAGCCAGCACTGAACAAGTGGGCAGCAGCATCCTCTGCCAGCTGAAATATCCTTGGCATTTTGGTGCAGCCCCCATAGAGCACACTGGATTAATTGAGCCTTAGGCTGGCAAAGGCATGGAACACTATGGGATAACTACATCTGAAAGAAAAGGTTAAATGCACAGAGAAAGCATTTGCAGCTTTGAAGTCCAGCTGTTGGCTATTGCACCTATCTAAACATTAATATTACAAAAAAACTAAGATACCAAAAATCTTTCCAAGCAGCACATCAGAATCACAAAAGCCATATACAGTTCCCCAGTCAACAGAGTCATTTACACCTCAGCCCTTTGCCTCTCACCCCAGTTTTCCATGTATTTTACCTTTAGGTGAACTAAGTTGCTTGGAATGCCCAAAGCCAAAGCCTCTGTGTAGGTGAATTTCCGTGGTGCAGCAAGAATTTGAGTCGAAGGCAGCTTCATATGACTGTGAAAAGCAAATGGAAAGTGAATTTACTGTTGAACTTTCACTTGCAGGAAGTGGAAAGAGAAATTTCATTCAGGACCGAATGTGGACTTTATTATTCCTACTACAAACAGATGATTCAGGCTGCTTCCATACAGCAAGGTATTGTAAACTGTAAAGTAAGTTATTAAGGAACACCATAACTGTGAGATAGTGTAACAGTTGTACTGGAGACAGATTTATTCTGTTTGTATGCCAGGGAGCCACTAAGCTATGAACTTAATAAATTTCACAATGATACACTGGTTTCTGTGCCACACCTTCATATGCAGTCACTTTGAGGAACAGTTGAGGTTTCAGCCTCAACCTGCTTCAGCTGAAACCTGTTGAGGTTTCAGCCTTGCTGGTTTATTTGGTATATTACTTTCATTTTTATTCTTCTCTTGTTTCATTTGAACTATTAGCTGTTTGTGGGACGGGACAGTGGTTTTCTGCTGTATGCCTGGACAGTAAGTGACACAATGAACAGCTTCCAAGGAAATCATGCTGTGATGGGGCTTTCTGTGACAGTCTCATGTTTTCTAGATACTTAACTGTTGCTCCCTAGCAATTTTGCTTATACTACACATTTGTCAATATTAACTTCACCTGTGATCAAAGTAGGGACAAGAAAGTTCTCAAGATCCAGTGCCACAGATTCTATGCTAGGGATGGAAGTATAAAAATAAATGTTTTATACACTACTAAATATATAGTACTTGAATTAGCACTGTGAGTCACATTTGAAGTGGGGAAGCTGAAGACCTCAGAAGGTCATGTTGATTCAGAGGTAATGTGTTCTGAATCACTGACTCAAAGTTTGCAGTTTCTGATGAGAGATCCTAAAATACCTTTGAAAAAGTTATTCACTGTTCAAATGAAGATGGAGGAGGAAAATGACAATCTCCTATTTCAATTTCTCTTTATCATTAAGGTTTACATGGTTTAGTATATGACAATAAAACTGAATCTGTGAGGACAATTAACATACTTGAAAGAATGAATGTTTACCAGGAGGTGTTTCTCAGCATTCTGTATAGGATTCTTCCAATTCAGGTAGGCATTTATTTATGGCTTTAGATTGTAAGTGCATTATGAAGATTTCGCAGTGAATCATAGCTCCCCTTTGTAGTTATTTTCCAATTAGAAATATTCCTGATTACTTTTTAATTTGTAAAAGCAAAACCTAATTAATACTAAGTATAATTCCCCCCCCATGAGTGTTTTAATGTCAACATCAGTATTCTTGTGTTTTACAGCAATACCTAGAGCCTGTTTATTTTTATATCTACACTTTGTTTGGACTTCAGGCAGTTTATGTCATTGCTCTGTATGTAACAAGCTGGCTTCTTAGTGGAACATGGCTTTCAGGGTTGTTGGCAGCTTGCTGGTATATTACAAACAGGTAAGTGAGATTAAACATTCACTCTTTCTAAAATTGTACCTCATTTCAAAGGTAAGGCATTAAAGCTTTAACTGCATGATTAATTGGACAAAAAAATGAAACTGTAAGGCCTCTCTCTGATAAGACAGAAAATGGAAAAAAATTGTTTGTTAGAAAATAATCAGAAATGAGCTGACAATTGCAAACTGGGTTTTTTAACTTTCATGAAGTTTGAATAGAACATTTTGGCTTAAATTGGTCTCTGAAAGTGGACTACATCTTCCAGCTGTGTCTGGAGCTCCAGATGATGTGCCTTATCTTCTCCAGCCTAGGAGCTCTTAGGTGTGACAGAGGTCTGCAGGTATGCCCTTCAGGTCTCTCCTCACTGCCCCACACCCAACCTCCAGGGATTCCTTCAACAACCTCAGCTCATCAGAAGTTCAGCTTCTCCCTTCCCTTATTCCTGCGAACATCTCCTGCAATAAACCTCACAGAAAAAAAAGATGGTAATTGAGCTGTTCTGGTGCTTTATCCCTCAAAGAATTCTCAGTTTGGAGATAAAAGCTTAAGAACTGGCTTTATGCCAGAAATAAGCTGCTGACATGAAGCTGAGACTGGTGACATGGGCTGTTATCTGCAAAGTAATCAAGACAATAAAAGTACAGGGTTGGTTCTACCAAAATGGTTTGATATGTTAATCAGCAGCTCTGAAGGAAGTTTATCTGCAAGCACATCCATTACAGAATAATTGTAGGTGTGTAGGGGCAAAATGTTTCTTTCTCCAAATATGAAAGTAATGAAAAAATAAATGCAGTGTACAGTATTTCATGTTTCTTTGATGAGATCATCTTTGCCATTTACAGAATATTTGGAGCAAATTTGTTTTATCCTTCTTTCTAATAATCCATGAACAATGAAAGCATGTTATCCTTTACACAAATAGAATAAATACATGGAATTGATTTGGATAAAGACTTTCTGTCTAAATAAAGCGTATCCGAGGCTACTGAGTAACTCCATTTAGACACTTCTTTCATCCAGCTAAGCATGTCTCAGATGTATTCCCTTTTTTCCTTTTTGGCAAACATTTTCTCTACACAAGAAAAAAAGGGAATTATTTTTTGTTTTTAACTTCTAATTCAGGTTTTGTAAATAACTGCTCTTTGGGGAACTTTTACTAACTTCACATCCTGTTTGTGTTCAAAAGTTTCAAAAAATGACCAGAAGGTCATTTAACCAGTTATCAATCAACCAGTTTATCAATTAACCAGTTTATCAATTAACCAGTTTAGCTATTTTCAAATTCAGTGCATTGGGATCACAGTGAGGAAACTGATATGTGTTTATAGTATTATATGTGTGTTTGCAAATTACCTGTGATGCAAAAATCCACGAGCTGGATTTTGGGAGTGTTTTTAATTTAGGGTTTTGTTTTTTTCATTTTTAAGTTACCCAAGCAGTTCTCAAATTTTAATTCATGGTGTATTTTTTTGGCAGTAAGTACTGCTAAAGTACAACATTTGAGGTACAGATACAATGGATAACTGACAGAACCTTCATAATGATTTTTTTCAGAGCCAAGCATGTTGAAGGAACTAAAGTGTAGAGCCTCCCTTTTTATAAATAAGTAGTTTAAATACCACAGAGATGTCTGTCATTGCAACTTCTCTGTCACTGAGCTGGTGTTTTCTTTATTTTAAATTTCTGAAACTCTTTGTTTTGTACAGAGTAGATACCACAAGGGTAGAATTCACCATTCCTTTAAGAGAGAACTGGGCACTACCGTTCTTTGCTGTTCAGATAGCAGCCATCACATACCTACTCAGAACTCATTTACAGCCTGTTCAAGAAGTGAGTATTTCTGACAAGTATGACACAGTAAAATTAGTCACAGAAAACTGTCCTGGTCTGCAAGAATAAAAGCAACGGGGTGATGCAGTTTCCTTGACAAACAGTTGTTAAGTCATTACTCCTCAATTTGATCAAGTAACTGCTATTTATTGCACAGTAAAACATGTACTGCATGTTAATCTAGGGGCTGAAACTGTTTGAGATCTCACTGTTTTCTTGCAGGTGGTATTACAGGGATAAAATGTAGGCATAAATCAAGAATTCATAACTCTAATAAATGTTCATTATCCTCCGAGCAGTTATTGCAGTTATAAAACTCATAGTAGTGTTTTAAAAGTAGATTTAAAATGAAACCAAATTGAGGCGGGTTTTGTTGGGCTTTTTGTTTTGTGTTTTAGTGAAGGAAACTATAAAATTAAATAAAACCTCACTCCCTCCTTCCAGAGACTGACACTTATGGCTGTGTTCATAGCAACGTTTCTCTTTAGCCTGACTTGGCAATTTAACCAGTTCATGATGCTGATACAAGCATTGGCATTATTCATACTGGACTGCTTGGACATGCTTCCCACAGCAAAGGTAACTTTATGTTTGGAAATAACCAGTTTTTGTTTCTTTACTGTCATAAAACTAGGTTTTGGAGGTATTTTACTAATCAGTAGCCTGGACACCCAGAGAAATACAGATTATGCATTGTGCTTTTATACTGCAAGTGTAAAAATTAAAAAACTCTTCTCTGCAAATGTAAGCTAAAGTTAACAGTTAATGTGATAAATCAGCTACATGAAAAGTTGGCAAATTACCATCTTCATCTTGAATTCTACCAAAACTGACTTGCCACTCTTATTCCATATTAGTTTTCGAAAAAGTGCTGCTAATAACTGTTGGAGTTTGTTGGGCTCTTTGATGCTCATTTACACCACTGCTCTAATGCAAGACTGATCTTTGCATTGGGTAAAATGTGTGTTTTGGTGCCCCTGTATCAGAAAACCAACAGTTTAGTGTTTGCATTCAGCTGAACATTTGCAATAGTTTAGCATAGCTCAAAAAGGACTATACTGAAGTATTATTAAAAAAGGTGATGTTTGATTGCTGAACTGCACTGAGCCATAGCTTTGAGTCATAAAGACATCAGAGAGACTACAGAAACACTTCTTTAACAAAAGAAACTACAAAGCATCTTCCAAAGTATAATAAGTAATTAATGATTTCCTCATTCTGCAATAGCTTAATTATGGGATCAGGCTTCCTTAGTTCCAACATGGGCATAAAATATTAACCTTGCTAGTTCAGGAGATAAATATAAAGAGAATATAATAATGGCTTTAAATGTAATGATTTAGTGCAATATGGTGCATTTTTTTCAAAAATAATAGGCATTGAAATAAATCATAAAACATTCATAGAAAAGCAGCTATGACTGTTAAGTTTTGTAGACATAAAAATCTCATTATTGTTCCAGGTTACATGGCTCTATGTCATTCAGATTTCTGCATTACTGCTCGTCTGTGTCCTACAGTTCTTTAATTCTATGATTCTGGGATCATTACTTATAAGTTTTAATGCTTCTGTCTTGATAGCAAGAACTATCCAGGTAGGTACTGAAATATTTTTGTGGTACTAAATAAAGAGTGGATAGATATCTGTATATACATAGATATGTGTATATGTAAATGAGTAATTTTTATGCATTATAACTTTCAATTACTAATACTAATTAGAGGAATTATATAGTGTAAAGCAGCAAAAACATTGCCTGATCAAATGATGACTTCAATTACAGTAACTGCAGCATAACCAAGCACATCAGACACCATAATTCTGTGATTGCTATTAACATTCATGATTGTGCAAGCAGCAGTTTGGATCCTGCAAACAGTTGCATAAATGGACTTTACACCTGTTTCAGCAGGACTTGGCTTGAATTTATGGATCTGCCTCCAACAAATATTCCGGGAGAACTGGGCACACATTGAATTCAGCTTACTGAAATCTCTTTTCTTTCAGAGATTAGGGTTTTTTACTGCATTTCTAGTTCTCTTTTTTCTGATACTGACATCGACG
This sequence comes from Myiotriccus ornatus, assembly GCA_036023395.1. Classification (NCBI taxonomy): domain Eukaryota; kingdom Metazoa; phylum Chordata; class Aves; order Passeriformes; family Tyrannidae; genus Myiotriccus; species Myiotriccus ornatus. The sequence continues at coordinate 4,772,274 of JAYRBT010000021.1, read as the reverse complement.
ACAGTCTCTGACCAGAACGTCTGAACTTACATAGACATTCCTCTTGTCTCTCATTTCTGACCACCTAAAATCAGGACTGTATTGTTTATATTAAAGACAATGTCTGTGCCTATTCCCAGTTGCCTGTGAGCAGCTCATCTGGATCTGGGAAAATTGCTCAAAACCCTATCAGCTGCCAGAAGACCCTTTTGCCATGTTTGGGTGGAAGATCTAATGCAGAGGTGTTTCAAAAGGCACATGATACTATTGAAATTAAGGAAATTAATTATATAAATATAATAGGGCCACTGCCAAAGGAAGGTTTGCTGGCTTCTTCCAAAACTGCCACATCAAGAGACTGGGGAGCTTTTATGATGTTTTCCCATCGGTTTTGTGGAAGAAATATATCTTTATACTTGATTCTGTATACATTTTTGCTTACATGAAGCTAATACAATTTGATCCTGATCAGGCCTAGCAGACCAGCTGTTTTAAATAGCCTGTGATGCTTTTGTTTCCAATACATACAAGAAAAGTACTGAAATACTAATATTTTCTTCTTTGTAGAAAAACCTAAAAAAGGGTGGCTTGCTTAATAGGCTTGGGAAACTTATCCTCCATGTTCTGTTAGTCTTGTGCTTGACTCTCCTGATAAATAAATTCATCAAGGTAAGCAAATATTTTTTTATGTAGAAAGTTGCAAAATGTGTTATGTTAAGAGCTATTTCTTAACCATCTATAGTAATGTCATTAAATAAAAACTGCAGTGAGATTTCACTGCATTTCAGAGACTGTATCCGAGAAATTAAAGATTGTTTTGCTAATCTTTTTTTCGATACATGGATTTGAAAGCCTCATAAACTAAAACCAAACAATTGGTGTCAAGCTCACCTGCAATTTCAAAATAAGTATAGATTTATATTGCATTCTGATACTGCTGAGCATTTGCCAAGTTTTTCATTGAATTTACTTTTCAATTAATGTAGTTGAAACCGAATGCTTATTTGATTGCAAAGCACCCTTCTCAGTAAGCCTGTGGTGCTTCACAGTTTCATTTAAGTGATGAAAAAAACCTGTTTACCTGTGTGACATTTTTGACACTTAAAATATTTAATTTCCTTTCTTTTTCCCTACTTTACAGAAAATTCTTAATCTTGAGTCAGATGAACATATATTCAAATTTCTGAAAGCAAAATTTGGATTTGGAGCAACAAGGTATGATTTAGCTGCAATTCTGCTTTTTTCTTTGACTTCATTAATTTAAGCCTGCAGGTTGTTCCCATTTAAAACCTGTGTGATAAATCATGGATTTGTACCTCACGTTTATGTCATATTTTCCCTTACAATAATCTGCACAACTGCGGCTTTATAATTTCCTGTGAGAAAAGCAAACTCTGATCCTTTTTGACATCAAATTATGGAATACCTGTTGACAAGGATTATTCTCTTTTCTTTAGAGATTTTGATGCTAACCTGTATCTTTGTGAAGAAGCTTTTGGTTTATTACCTTTAAACACCTTTTCAAGACTCTCGGATACGTTGCTTTTTTATGTCTACGTATTTGTTCTCTTCCTTATGGCAGTGGCAGCTGTGATTGTTGCCTTTAGGAACCTCAGGTAAAATACAACTTGAAGATAATTCACATTTTTATCAATTTTCTCTTCTTCAAATGGCTCAGGCAGTGACAGCAGCTACCAGTATTACTTCCACAGGTACTGAGGAAACAGTAGGATGTCTAATAGAGAGATCAGGCAGAATAAATAACTTCCTGTTGAAGCTAAAAATGTAAAACTAAACATTCTTCCCTAGATTCCTTCAAGCTCCTTGGATTGCTGTTAAGGTTTTGCAGGATCTGTAAGGTTGGTTGGGTTTGGGAGGGGAAGCAGGACAAAGGTGCAAAGCTCTCCCAGCTGTGCATCACTGCTGGCAGTTCCCATAGCTGACCTGCAGGATTTGAGGTATTTAGAGATCACTAGGAGAAAATTAGACAGAATTGCTATTAAAAGAAAAAAAAAAAGGTAAATGGTTCATTATAAACCTCTCAGTTTTATAGGAACAATCTGGCCTACAGTTAGAAGGGATTATATAAAACTCGATTAAGCAAAAATTCAAGGAGTGTCATGTAACTAGTGCCAGTCATCATAGATTTTAGGGAAGACAGGGTAAAAGGAAGAGGAAGGAGGTGGGAGAGAAGGGAGGTATCTAAGACGTTCTGAAAGTATTTTATGACAATTGTGAAATGAGTCTTCTGTAAATCATTTAGGTACTATTCAATCAGCCTCTTAAAAAATTTTCTGCACCAATTTTAAATTTTAGAAACAAAGAAAAGACTCTGCAGCTCTTGTTTTCTGTAATCCTGGATGTAATCACAAACATCACTCTTAATTTTTAACACAGCCCAGTTATCTCATTTATGCCCTGCCTGAAAAACAGGAAAAAGCCTCACACATTTAGGCATCAATACTTTTTTTTCTTTTACTGGGCCCTCCCCATACACTCACAAGACCAGCCACCTCAAGCAATAACCAGTCCTTTCAAAACTGATTTTCTCTAAGTCTACTTCCAATCTATGGCTTTAATAGCATCCAGATATACCAGCACAACCCCACAAATCACAGTTAAATTCTTCACTCTCATCTAAGCCCTGTGAACCCCATGGGAGTAGCTACTTCAAGCAAGAAACCAAGCTGGCCTTTCTGTAAACAATTTTACCTCACTCTAATCCAGCTCATTTAAACCCACTGCATTTCCAGAAATCTAGACATGAAAAGAAATACTTGCTGCTACATCAAGTTGGTGGTATCAGGTTAAAGTATATCATAGGTACAATAGAGGATTGGGGACTGATAGCAGTAATATTGCTTTCTAGCATCAGAAGGATTCAGTGCTTTTTAAAATGCAGATAACTATATGAAATATGTTTGAGAACTTAATATAACACTGTTTATTTCTTTAATTAGTGGTTCAAATCAAGTCAAGGTAATGGAAAAGATGGAAGAGTGCACAATAACACTGAAGCCTGATGCTGCTTACAGCTTAGTTCACACAGTTCTTTTTGGATGTCTGGCATTAAGCACAATGAGGTATATATTTTTTTAAATTCTACTTGGGGCTTGTTTAGATGATTGAGTGGATTTTTATAAGAGTGTAAAATATGTTGACCATGAACCTTTTTTCTCTCCCTGGTGTGTTTATACTTGTAGACTTGAGCGTTTCCCAGAATTCTGCCAGAAAGAATGTTTGGAAGTTTAGAAACAGAGAGCAAAATGCCTAGTCAGTCTTGTACTCAGTTATTGCAGACTCCTGAAAGTCCAAGAAAATTGTCTTCAGAATTTGTCTGGACATTAACTGCCCTCATCAAGCAGCTTTAGCAGGGCTCCAGATGATCATGAAAAACCTGTGTTTTTGCAGAATGAAGTACCTCTGGACATCCCACATGTGTGTGTTTGCATCCTTTGGCCTGTGCAGTACAGAAGTTTGGAAACTTACCCTGAAGTGTGTCCATCTCTACACATCCCAGAGGGTATTTACAGCCTTTCATCCAGTGGGGTTTGGTTCATATCTAAACCAAATCAAGGCTCACAGTTCAATATTATTTGTAGTTCTCTTAAGCTAGATATCTCTGATGTACATTTGTATGAATTTAGTAGGTAAAATGTGTTTTCTGCTGGTTTCTGTATTAAACAATTCCATTTGAATACACTAGATGGCAATATAGATGTGGCTATGAAAAATAACCACAATTTTACTAAAAAAAACACCATATTAAGAAATTCTCAGCAGTCTGAGAAGACCTTTGCAGTCAATTATATTGAATGACAGTGTTTTTCCACTTTGTAGAATATAGATTCAAATATATAGATATAAATGCATCACTTGGGATGGGTCTGTAACTAGAGTTTTACGCGAAAACAAAATCAGAATATGGTCTTAAAATTCAAACTCTAAATTCCACTGCATGTTAAATATTTTACATATCATTACATTAAAAAGTAAGTATATTCAAACAAATGTATCATCAGAATAACCAATTTTTTTTTTCAATTTCTCTTAGGCACAGGTGATTAAATATTCTATACCAATAATTACATTATTGTACATTTCATATAAGGTAAGAATTTTTTTTCCTCAATGTTTCAGCATTTTTAAGTTGCGTGGAATTTCCCTTTCTCAAAAAAGTATGTTTGTTTATTAGTTTATTATATTTATTAGTTACTACATGCAAGATTTGTAACTGAATGGGGATAGACTGCCTGAGGTGCAAGTAGCTTTATGTGTATGGCATTGTATGTAAAGGATCGGTTGGGCTCATTTGATCCAGAGCAGTTGTTTGTGGATACAAATGTTTGTCTGATTGTATATATGTAAGTCAGCAGGTGTTATTTAAATGCATAATTTTATGGAAATGGGAGTTGTCTGTTTGGGTTTTAATTAAGTTGTGGATAATATGCAGATTGTTAAATTGTGTAGTGATTCATTTCAGGAGCAAAAATAATCATAATATTCTATACTGCTGTGCCTCATCTCGTATGTTTTGAAGTACAGAGTTGTTAAGTGTTCAAGTACCTGTCTAACAAAATATTGTTTTCAAATGTTGAAATGTAAACACATAAAAAAGTATTTAAATTAATAACATGTACAAGGTTATCAGTCTGTCAGTGTGTCATAGCAGTGAGGTTTAGAATATTGATTTAATGGGCAAACCATTTTTTTAATCTGTGTTCACAAAGACAAAAAATATCAGATGCTACATTGATGGAGAAGTTGTTTCTGCAATAAGTAGTCTGAGATGAGAATATTTCTGTTAAATAATTCCCTTCAGAGAAACTCAAGATTAATTTAATTATTCAAGCTAGAAAGTAGTGTAAAGCATAACAGTTAAGGAAGCTGCTAATAGACCTCACTCCAGTAATATGTTTCCCCCTTTAAAACTGAAACAAAAAGTCAAAAAATACTGTTTTCCATTTAAATTGTCTTATTATTCTCCTAGAAAGATCTTAAAGACTTTTTTTTTCCCCATTGGTATGCTGGTTAGGGAAGTCATTTACCATTTTCATCATCTCTGAATATGACAGAAATAATGGCATTTCTTTTGACATGGGGGATACCAAGAGCATGACATTCTGATAGTCCAGTGTGACACGTAACTAGAAATAATTTTTTTCCCACTCTTCGTGAGCAGATGTGAAGCTCCTGAATCCTGTCAGATTCAATTCAGAAGCCAACAGAAATCACTGATTTCATGGGCTTTAGGTCAGTCATTAGTTGTGCTCAGTCTGCCTGAAAAGCGTAATTTTTGTGTTTCTTCTAAATAAAGGAAATAATTTTTATGGACACGAAAAACACTGTTTTTCAAAGTTCTCAGTAGGAATGAAAAATTCATCACTTCTCAGTGGTTTTTTGTCCTAAGTCAGTTCTTGCAGTTCAGCTACCAGAGGTGTGGACATTTTTGTGTGTCTTCTCTGCAAAGCTGAAGGAGTTCATGAGAAGCCTGGTGGGCAAAACCTGTCGCAGGTTCCCTGGCAATGGTCAGAATAAAAATTCTTATGGAGAGATTCAGAAAGTATCCATTTCTT
>JAYRBT010000021.1:4708583-4764788 GCA_036023395.1 Myiotriccus ornatus | reverse complement strand
AGCTCTCAGAATGTTTAGCTATCCTGGCTAGTTTAGTAATGGAGAGAGGAAATTTTGATCCATTTTGAGACTCTACAGTTTCATAGCAGTTTAGTTTATTTACTAATCTCTTGAGAGAGCTGCAGAAAAGCAGAAGTACGTCTGTGATGCAACCTCCATACTTGCCAAAGCTGCAGGGTTGTGATGCTGCCATGACTATGTTGGTTGTTTCTCAATCTACCAGCCAGTAGTACTTGAACAAATGTAAATGTATCAGGTAAACAGGTAAACTAATAAGTATCTAAATTGGCCCAATTATATCTCCTGCTCCCCAGTCCTCCTACGTAACTACAGTTTTAGTGAAAGAATGCATGTTTTTGCAAAGGAGCTCAGCAGCACCACATTCAAATTCCTTCTGAACTCCTGGATGAGCATTATATAAATGGGATGATATATGGCTCTTTAGATTATCAGATGGGTTTTCTTACACTCTTTCCTGTAGCATTTCAGTTTTCAAGCCTGCAGTCCATACTATCTAAAGAAACGAGGTTTGGAATAGGTTTCACTGTAACATCCTTTGTAGTAAAGACTGAAGCACAGCAATCTGTCATTAGCATTGTCATTATCTCCCTTAATGCTCCCTTCTTCCCTTCTATCCACTAGCTTAAACAAGAAACCCTTAAATAAATCTTTGTTCCCTTAGCGTTTTTTTAGGGGGGAGGGTTAAGCTTTACAGAATCAGTTTCAATCCTTTTTTTTCTGCTCCAGATTTGATTTATGTGTTCTTTGTCTGCAGTAAATTTTGAAATGTTTTACCCTGATAGTCTTTTGGTTGGATCAGTTGCCAGCTAAGAGGGAATAATGTGTTTCAGCATCCAGAACTCGTTTTGTTCATTCTCTCTTGAGTTTGTTCTGTTTTGTTTCCATTACAGTTCTGGCCAGGAATAATGGATGAACTATCAGAGCTGAGAGAATTCTATGACCCAGACACTGTGGAGCTGATGAACTGGATTAAGTAAGAGGATTTTTTCTCTATTTAAGTTAAATGCTATTTGTGTAGATCTAATGTTCTTAGTTATAGTGTTCTCCCTTATTTGTCACAGCTCAGCAGTGAACTCTGGTGACCCATGGAGATAGTTAGGGTGAGTGGGTTACCAGGAGGTTGGGATATCAGGAGCTGTGGAGAACAGCTCCACACAGAACCCCCCAGACCACTCTGGTTCAGCATCACTGCTGTGTTTCATGTGCCTCAGGGAACCATCTGATTCCATTTGCTCCCATAAGGACACATAGTTTTCCCAGCCAAAAGAGGTAAATTGGGATGTGTCAAGCCTCTTTCATCATATTTTAGCTACCTGTATACATTAATAGACCTTTACAGTGAAATCATTCTATTTTTGTCCTCCCATCCTGGTGTCATTCTGAACTTTATAATGGTAAAAAGCATGGATGTACAGTGGTAGGACTGGAAAATTTGTACTCTGCAGTCTGTTTCTTGAGCTTTAAAACAGTCTTAAATTGTTTAGACCTGTTAGCATTAATCCCAACAAGCCTTCTAAACGGTAAACAAAATATTTGTAATTGAACTTGAACTTGTCACAGCTAAGCATAGGTGCAAAGTCTTTTTCAGGAATTTATCATTCCAACCCCACCTCATCACTTCTGCTTTCTGACAGAGCACAGGAAGGTATTTTTAGGTGCAAACAGTTTGTAATAACTGCATGTGGAAGGGCTAAGAAAAGAGGCCAGGTAGGATGTTCTCTATTAACATACAGCAACCACTCAAAACTTTCAGTTTAAATTCTTAACAGGGAGATTCCTGAGACGCGTATTTATTTGGAACTCTGACAAAGATTTTTTTAAAAAGAAAATTAGTTTCATATTCCCAAGGAAAACATTCTGAAAGTAAATCTAAATATGCAGCATTTAACACGGAGTAGTTTGGAGTATTTCCTTCATATGCAATGAACTTCAGTGAAACCAGTCACCCAGCCCATTCTATCCACAGCAACATATTTACCCTCCATAATGTTGTATTTCTTTAATTCATAAACTAGAAGGAGTAATTCAGAAGTAAAATATATTACAAGCCTTCACTGACTTATTTTGAAAGCAGGCCATGTTTTTTTTGCATCATTTAGAATCTTTGCAGCCTTATTGACATGTTTTTGTGACAGATGTTTACCAGCCAGTTCCATTTAGCACTACTGTTTTATTAAAAGATGGTAAATGTCTGATAGTTCAGGTCTCCTGTGTACAATATATAGAGTTATATATAGATTTATACATAAAATATGCATGTGGAGTTATTCCCAGCCATGAACTGGATTTGACTGGCTCCGATGAGAATAATTTTTCATGTGTTCTTAGTGCTGAGAATGCTAAACTGGTGCTTGTCCTCTCTTCATTTTAAGTCATGACAGACAATCACAGAGGGATTTTTTTTTTTTTACTTAGAATTTATTGTGTTTAGAAATATTATGCCTGTAAAGAAGAGTTAATTATCTGTGCTTTAAATACCAGCCAACAAAATTTATGATAAATTTCTCAAAGTGGGACAGATTTTCTTAAGTTTTGATGTGTAAGAGAAATATGTTACGATACCAACACTTGGTAGTTGCACTGTAGTTAATGACCTGTCAAGGCTGGTGTCAGGAGCTAATCATTCATTATTAAAACTCAGTATGAAAGTCTCTTAATTTGTCATGTATAGCAGTGATTTAGGAATAACTCATCTGTCTTGCAATCTCTCCACAACAAGAAAACCCTTCTGTCTGCTTAGCTCTAAATGCATATTAACTTGTCCAAGTACACAGTCTGAATAATGACCAACTATTAGTCTGTCCACTGCGAAGTGTCTGCAGATGCAGTTCTGACTCTTCCCATAACTGAAGTTGCCAAAGCATTTTCAGGAAGATCTAGTGGTTTATATCTGTGCAATTGCAGAGCACAGGTTTTTTTACATAATGATTTTTCATATCCCAGTCTCTGCTTTTTCCTACCCACCACCTCATTTTCTTAGCTTGTTTTTTTTTTTTTTTTTTTTTTCAAAAAAAAAAAAGTCAAGAAGGTCCTGCCAGTTCCCCAGGGATGGTTCACAGCTCTGTTCCCTGCTGGGAGGTACATTAAAATTCTTAGTTTGGTCTTTCTCCCTAAGACAACAGGAACAACATGCTCATTTGTGAGATGGGGAAGAATATCAGTAGAATGAGCAAATCAATAGCGTGAACTTCCCTACTCTGTTTACTTCTGGTAAGTGTTAAAGAAGCAATGTCTTCTGCCTTTAAAGGGGAAATCTGTCTAGAATTGGGGAATATTTCCTAAGCAGTTGCCAAAAATCACAGAAAAACTTCTTAGAAATCTCAGGCCACAGCCAAAACAGTGGAAAAGCTGACTGAGCCTGAGATTCATCAGAGCATAGTTGGATGTCAACTGTACTTGAACCAGGTGTGGGGGACAAGCAGGCAAATTTGTACATTAGTGGAAACCCCACAAAGTTCTAAAAGTCTCCTCAGCCTATGGAAATGAAATACCTCTGTTTCAGTGGTGGTTCTTTCATTTAGTACTTTTTATTAATTTATATTAGTGGCTATATTTTAATTTCAAGCCAGTTAAAAATTTTAATTCATCTCTGTTATTTACTTGCCTAATTTTCAAGGGTAATGACACTGAAATCAACACATATTCCAGCCTTTAAAGGCAATATTACACCTTTTATTTTTTAATTGTTGTTCTTAATTTATTGGCCTTATCCTTTGTCATTGACTGATTTGTCAGCAAAATTTAGGCATAAACTTGACAGTGCCTAAGAACTAGGTTTCCACCAACTGTGTAGATGCATTCCTTTATGTGAGCAAAATCTGCATGCATAAAATGGAGGCTGGGACTAACAAAAATGCATTTTGTTGCTCTTTCTTTGTGGCTGTCGTTTTCCATTTTTGCAATTTTCAGTCTCTCCAAACCAGAGGGAAAAAAAAGAACCATGACAGTATGACTGAATGTGCTTTACTGCCTATCATCTGCAGCTAAACCTGTGATATTTTAATACAGCACTCTGCAAATAAAAATATTTTCTTTTAAAGAAAAATCTATCATGGTGTATTTAAGAACCCCTTCTCAGAATCTCCTTTTCTCAAAGCCCTTTACTTTGTAGAATCATATCAGACTCTGGTCTGATGATGCAGATCAGAGCACTAGTAAAGGAATAATCTGAGGCTGGTCAGATTTTATGGCTTTGAGAGCCAACTATAGGGTTCATCTCTGGAGGACTTTTAATAGAAATACACATTTTATTTCCAGTGATGCAACCTGTTGGCCATTTCTCTCTTAATGCTTCCTTAAAACCAGCTCACAATAATTTCTTCGCAGTTTAAGAGAAAGAATTATTACTACTTTCAGAGTCTGTGCAAGTACTTCCTGTAAAACCTTTCTATTTTTAATGAGTTATTCTTTAGTATTTATATAATTCTCTACATTCTTAAGTGTAGGTGAAGAAAAGCTTCCTACAGTATAATATAGTGCTTAGTTTACCCGTTAGTTCAGCTGTAATTAACTTGTTGAAAGCTTAGAGCTTCAGAAATAAATGAGATTATTTGTTCAAAATGCCATCAGGTCTGCTTGGAATGGCATTTAAATTATATAATGTAAATCAGTTTGACCTGTAAGTCCTTGTCATTATTTAGTGACATTTCCTAGAGAATAAATTGTTTGCAGGTTGGGCAGTGTGGTATGGAGCTTGGCAGAGAGCTATAAAACAAATTATCCTTTCATTTTATCCTTCATTTGCTCAGACAGTTGTAAAAATCGCTTCGTTTTTGTGTAATAGAGAAGTGTCATTCAGTGGTTTGCAGCACAAGAGGTGCCCTGGGTGCAGAGCACTGCAGTTAGTGCCTGGCTCAGACAGGGGCCTAGGGAAAGAGCTTCCATGGAATGTGGAAGTTATCCTATCCCTGGGAAGTATTCCCTAGGGTCTCTCCAGCGGCTCCAGTAGTAGCAGCTGTTGTTCTGGAAACATCTGAGCTGGCCCAGTGAAATATGGAGAGTGATGTGTTTGAAGGAGTATTATTTTCTAGGACTTCAAACATGTAAATCTGAGTCTCAGGGAAACATCTGCCTTCACCTGGAACACCAGATTTTAAACTCCATCCAGGACTGGAGCATATAAGGCAGTTGTTAGAAATGGGAGGGTCACTAGATGGCTTTTAAGATATAGGGAGAGGAAGGAGTACTGGCAAAACTCTTACTACCTGGTAAATAAACAATACACTCAGCCCTTCTGGGCAGGAGTGAATGCTTTTGGAAGGGGGAGGAATGGAGCCCTGCATCTTCTACATGATCCATCTTCTGAGGGGAGACCTCATCAGGGTCTGCAGCTTCCTCACCAGGGACAGCACCCAGGGAATGGCTGGAGCTGTGCCAGGGCAGGCTCAGGATGGATCTCAGGAGAAGGTTCTTCCCCCACAGGGTGGTTGGCACTGAACAGGCTCCCCAGGGCAGTGGGCACAGCCCCAAGGCTGCCAGAGCTCCAGGAGCATTTGGACAACGCTCTCAGGGACAGGGTGGGATTGTTGGGGTGTCTGTGCAGGGCCAGGAGTTGGACTGGATGATCCTGGTGGGTCCCTTCCAACTCAGGATATTCTGTGATTCTACATTTTGGACAAGCATTTTTACAAGTTATGGATAAGGGGCACTGTCACCATTTCCTTTAGCCTTCTTTTTAAAGAGAAGAGGCCGCAGGCTGGTTTGGCTTTTTTGTTGTTGTTTGCTTGTTTTGTTGTGGTTTTGCCTTTGGTACTTGTTGGGGGGGCTGTGTGAGTGTGTTTAAGAAAGTTTGAGTCTGGAAGAGAGACCATTCTAATGCAAATTTGCAATCTGAGGTGCAGGGTTGCCTTGGATAGGTCAAGGCACGAGATAAGTACTGCAGAGCATTTTAAAATTTGAACTAATCTTGAACAAACACAGAAACCATTTTATGACACTAGAAGTTGCCTGGCCAAGGCATCAATACAGAAACATGTTGAAGGTGCTTTGAGAATCATCTTTTTTTTTTCAGGGGTCTAAGCTGTGCCCAGTCCCTCTGAGTTTAGCCCATGTCCTTTGCAGCTTAGCCTAAAGACTTGTGCTTCCCTGCAGACTCAGGGATGAGTCCTGGCTGACAGCCTGTCAGGGCCATTACATTAGCATAGTTCTAAATTCTAACAGGAATTCATTTCTTTTAGTGAAACATTTTTACTTCATGACACTTGTAAGTTTGAATATTTTAAGTAAAAAAAAGTTTTTTTAAAGAGATTAAATATTTTCAGACTTTAAAATGAAACTGGTTTTCTAAAGTGCTGAAGAACTAGTCGATCAGTAAAGTTAAACTGGCCTATTAAAAATACTATATCTGGCCTTCCTAGATGAGATTAATGTGCCAGTGCAAGAATTCCTTGGAAGGGTTTGTAATTATTAATTCATTTGCTAAGCATAATCTCTCATAAGGCGATAATAAAATTTAATACTTGTCTCTCAACATTCCCAAGCCGATTGTGGGGCTTAAAGACAACTGATTGTAGAGCTGCAGTTTCCAAAGGCTCCCCAAAGTGCACCCGAAGTGTCACAGTTACCTGAGTACTGCAGGTGCCATATATACATGCACAGGGATGTTAGGCAGCTATTCACACTCTAATTTCATTTTACTGCATTTAATGTGTGCTTCTTTCTGTTGTTTTAGTCTTCATAGACCTTTCCATGGTAATGTGCCTACTAAGGACTAGAAACCACTGAAGCAAACTATGGCAAATTTTAATTAGCCTGATTATAGGAGTGTCTATTGCCTGGAATTTTTACTTTTCTTTCTGCTATGCCCTTCTCTTGTGTCTTTAGATACATTTTAGATTGTAAACTTGTTGGGGGAAGGTGAGCAAAAACAGTTTTTTCATTATGGGTATTGAAACAATCCTAAAATATCAAGGCTGCTATTTAGATAACAATTCTAGACCTTGGCTTGGAATTTCAGAGATCACAGTACCAGTAAGTGCCAGCATTTCTATCTGGCATCTTCTGCATCCTCCCCTGCCCCAAGCCACAGCATAACAGTTTTCTTTCCAAGTGAATAGTGAATGCCAGGAGACGAACAGAAAATTTTACCATTCAGAATAAATAATCCATTTTATGTAAAGTACCTCTATATATCACACAGAAATCTAAGTCACAATAAGTTTCCTGAAATTGTAAAAGAATTAGAATATAGAAATTTATCAATATTCAGAGGCTTTATGAACCTATGAAATACAGCAGTAATTTGAAATTTTCAGGATCATGTTTTCCTTAAATTTCCTCATCGTGCTTAGTGAATTTTTTATTTGCAGCTAGAGTATTATCATGATTTATCCACTTTATCCCCTATATTTGAACAAAACACAGTTGCTTGAACAGATTACTCCCTGAATAGAGGCAGAAAAACATTTCTGCAGTCTTTTTTTTCCTTCTGATCTGTCATAAGCATTGCAAAAATGCTCTTACAGAGACTTCCTCAGACTTATCAACGTTTGTTTAGGTCAAACACTCCAAACACAGCAGTGTTTGCTGGGAGCATGCAGCTATTAGCAGGAGTCAAACTGTGCACTGGACGGACCTTAACTAACCATCCCCATTATGAGGATAAGAATCTGAGGGAGAGAACAAAGCAGGTAAGAGTGTTCTGATTGTCTAAGCTAGTTCTTGTTCCTGGCAGTGGCTCCACTCCAGAAAACAAATGTCCTCTCTAATAGCACATTACAAATGGCATCAGGTGCTTTACTCACTGAGGTAATTCACTGTCAGACAGGCCCAGGATTCACCTGCTTCTGTGAGACTCCCACTTTGGGCATCTGCTGACTCACCTCTGGCAGCTGGAGTGTGTCTGAACTGCTGTGCCTGGGTACTCAGATAGTCCTGAGGGGACTGGTTTGGGTTCTGTTGGCATCAGTAGATCCTCCAGGTGCCCACTTGGCCTGTTTAACCCACGTGGAGCATTCCCTGATTTGCCTGATCCTCCCTTCAGTTCCCAGACCAGCACTAAACATTTGAGATAGAAAACACCCTGAGAAACTCCACACAAAGCTGGGGAGCCCGTTTTCACCTGCCCTTTCCTGTAACTTGGACATTCTGCAAGCCTGACAGCACCATCCAGTGTTGTGTTGGCAGCAGCAGTTCTGCTGTGCATCAGAGTAGCCATAACACACAAATGCCAAGTGGCTGCTGAATAAAGCATTTATATATTGTTTTTATAATAGTTAACTCAAATCCCATGGTTTCTCAGTATCAGCCCTTTCTGAGCAAACAAAGAAATAGTGGCAGTGTCATGTGTCTTAGAGCTTAGAGTTCTTGTTCTCTAAGATTTATCAGATCTATGCCAAGCGATCTCCTGAGGACGTGCACAGAATCCTGCGGTCCTTTGGCACGGACTACGTGATCCTGGAGGACAGCATTTGCTATGAGAGGAGGCACAGCAGAGGCTGCCGCTTACGGGACCTGCTGGATGTAGCCAATGGCCATGTAAGTGTTGCAGACAAGATTTAGAAACAAAATTCGCTTTGCTTGACTTCTTTTTGAAATGCAGTTACTATTTGAGGTAGCTCTGTGGGAAGGAAAATCTAATGATGCCTTTAGACATTCTCAAAATGGCCACACTGAATGTTGTTTGTAATGGTATTTGAGAATAAAAAAGTGGGAATTCAGCCTGGGCAGAATAAGTAATCACTTCCTGATGAGCTTCAGGATTGCAGTACACAAGCTGTGGTTCCTTCCAGAGTGTGAATCACTCCAGAGCTTCAGTTCCCTCAGGAGCAGTGGGTGGTTGTGTTACTGCTCTGTGTCAGGGGAGTTCTCAAGGTGAAACCAGAGCAGACTGAACAAGTCAAAGCAGATAGACCTCTGACAAACCAGCTTTATCCATACAGAGATGATACTATCAATCTTACTGGTTTAAAGCTTCCTCCCACTTGTTTCATACTGCTAACAAACCTGGCCAGCCTGACCCTCTGGAGTGTACTGTCAAGATTGTTTTTAACTTGTTACTGCCTGTAACCGTGAACTGGCTAAAGATATTTCACACATCTGTTCCATTTCATTGCAGATCATGGATGGTTTGGGGGAGAACGAACCCGATTTGAAACCTTCGTTGTATCCTCGTTTCTGTGAGGAAATTAAGAAAAACCTTCCTTCTTACACCACACACTTCACCAGAGTGTTTCAAAACAAAACATTCCATGTTTACAAACTTGCCAAGCATAAATAATGTTTCCAACCATGACTTCAAGTTCAGTATTTTACTGCTAGGACCCACATTAGGCATTGCAGATCAAGTTTACAAACAGGTTACATTTTTAAGACATTTTACATTGATGGTTTCTTGTTTAATTACTGTGATTTTTTTTTTTTTTAGACAGATTAGTTTTGATAACATTCCTGATGTTGCCAAATTCTTCACAGATTCATAAATAAATGCTAGCAGGGATCATTTCAGTTATGAATTCTGACCCTCGGAATACTTAGGATATAATTGTTTTCCAGTTTTAACTGACTGGAAGGCAGACAAAGGCAGCAGTGTGTGGGAGCACTGCCCAGTGCCAGCCTGTGAATCTGCTCAGCAATTCAGATTTTTACTATAAAATAACAGAAATTTAGTGAAAACAGCCCATGCTACTCCTATTTTGAGTATGCATTATCTTTGTGAATCCTGAAAATGGTCACAGAATTAAGTTTTGTCTCACAGTTTGATGCTCTTTGACAGATCCTTTTGCTCTTTCAGTGCCTCTTTTTTGAATTCTTTGGGAATGTGTGCACATATGAGTTTCCAAGCTTGAGAGTGTGATTGCAGAATCAGTGAGTGCGGATTCAGCACACAAGTTCGAAGAGTAAAACTTTAATCCTTTGTCCAGCATTTTTAGTGATTAGAGACATACTGTTTTATAAGATTAAGTGTTAAATGATGGACTGTTACATATTTGTAGTGAGACTAAAGGCTGGAGCATGCATGATACCTGTTGCATGTTTGTATCCTCATAAAGTGCTCAGAACAGACAAAAACCCAGATTTCTCAGTTTGCATTGTCACACCGCTATTTTCTGTGTATACTTTCTGAACTCCAGGGGATCCTTTTTCTCCCCATGAGAATCCCAGGAGGATATCAAAATTGAACATTGCCAACCCTACAAAAGAACTCATCCCTAAATCAGCAGGAAAATTTGGTATTTAAAATAGGTTCAGCTACTGGAGCTTTGCTTTATGTTATTTCAGACACAAAGCTCTGTATTTTAGCACAAAATCATTGTGTCCTTGCTCTTCATCCTAAAGCAGAGACTACCGGTATTTTAAAACACTTGGAAGATTAAGTGAAGCCAGTCCTCAATGCTGAGAACTTTGTGATTTGTTTGTACCCATTGTCTTTATACCAGCAGGAACTTTGTGATTTGTATTGAATTTAAAAGTGCTATGGGGGTACATGGCTTTTGCTGTGTTTTAGCACTTTAGACTGAAATTAGAGATTAAATCTGGAAGTCTCTCCATCTTGAATTGGACATCCACCAGGATCATTTGTTTCTTATGAAGAACACAATCGTGATAATTAAGTGCCTCTAGGCCCAGGTTGAATTAACATTTGAACACCTATAAGAGTGTTTGTGGCCTTGCAAATAACTCAGTTATAGTAATTACCACTGCAATTAATTTCTAATGATGGGAACCTGGAAGTGCTACAGATAGCAAACTCCACATTTAATTTAATCAAGATGTGTAATGAGATTAGCTTTCACAACTGAGCTGGGCTCCAATTCCAAGTGATTTAAGTGTTTTTCCTTTTCAGTTGCACCAAGGTAAATTACCAGAGAGATGGAGATGGTTATGTCACATGCTCAAACAATTTTATATTCAGTAAATACTCATTAAACAATGTTCCACATCTTCCTGCATTTCTCGCTGACACAAGAGGCGAGTGTGCTGTAGTCAGGGTGTGTTAAATCACACACTGACAGGAGCTGGGCTGTTAAACTCAGCAGCTGAAACTCCCGAGTAATTCCTAGCCTGTATCCCTTAATGAGGTTGGAGATCACTGCAGTTTAATATAATACAATAATAAAACATTTTAATCAGTATTAAAACTTTAATTAGGCCTGTAATGATGCATGGCTGTTCTTGCTGCAAGCCCGGGTCAGTGAATCCCTCAATGAGCACCTTCAGGAATTGAAAACAAGCACAGGAAGGATCAAGTATGTCTGGGCTGTACTGCCTTGTTCCAAAATGCAATTGGATCTTTCTGGAACAGTGCAGTAACTTCCTCTGATGGAGGTGAGGGACTCCCAGGCCCAGTGGTACCCTGTGCTTTTCAGAATTTCCTTATAGGTAACAACTGAGATTAAGAAGTCCTGACAGTAACAATAATTATCTTTAAACAGACTCGGTTCAAAACTGCCATCTCTAATGTTGCCAAAGGAGAAATTTAACCTTTTCATAGAAACTACCAAGTGCACATTGGTTTGGTTTTTAAACAGAAAGACCGATTATCAGAAAGGTTTAACACCAACAGATACTCCAGGGACTGCAGTGCAGCATTCAGACACCAATCTCCCTAAAACAGTAAATCCAAGAATGCCAAGGAACAAAAGCACTTACCAGAGGTCAGAGGAGCAGGAGGACACCAACCCAGCCCTGGGGGAGAGAGCACAGCTTTTCCCTGCCCCTGTTTAAGGCTGGCTGGTGGGGCAGGGCCAGCTGGGAGGGGTCAGAGCTGCGGTGAGAGGGGCTGCACCTCCCATTGCCACAGGTGGGTGGTGTTTTAATTGATAATTATCTACTCCCTGTGTCTTGCTGTGATCTACATTCACTGCATTAAGAATGTGCAGTTTTTGTTAAAATAACTCTTATGTATGTCTGAATGACATCACCCTGATGCACCTTATTTCCAAGTGGTTGCCCTACATCACTGTCCCAGTCAATTAGGGATGATCCACCCCCAGGAACAACCCTCCTGGCAGTGCATGTGCCAAGTCTTACTAGCAGTGGGAATGGCAGGGACATGACATGTGTGTTCTTGGTGTCCTCAAGGACTTTCAAGCTGCACATTATCAGTGGGACTGATACTTTTTTTAAATTGCAGAGACAAAATGTTATCAAGGAGCCAGAATGTTTTTAGGGGAGAAAAGCCTTTGAGATCCGTAAGTGTATTTTCATTTTTTGTTTCAGTGTTCTGCTGGTGAGATCTAACATAGTTATTTTATAATATGTTGTTGTAAAGAGATGTAATGACTATTGTATACTAAATAAATTGTGTAATTTGAAAATCACTTTTGCTTTTCTTTATGTTGGGAAGGATTGAGAAGGCCTGGTTAAGGAATCATCTCTGTTTCAGTCCATATTGAGGAAAGCAAAATATTTTTCAGCAGGAAGTTTTGACTTTTCTTGAGCTCATCACATCGTGTTTATCACTGACTTTTGGAATCACCTTTATGTTTTAACAGCTTGGGCTTCCTTTCTCTGGTGCAAGTTAAAGGTGCCAGCCTTGATTTTCACCAGTCATCACCCAACACATATTAATTCCAGCAAGGTCAGGAGGCTGAGGCAGTCTCTCCATTTAAATAAGTACAAATTGCTTTGACCATTAGGGATCTGCTTGTTTCCATGATGTAGGTCAAGTTTAGTGTTCTTACTGAACAGAAACATGAATTTTTTGGGAGTGAAAAAGCACATTATCAAGGGCTTTATGTGAAATGGAATGTCTTGATGTAGGAGTCTTGTGGCAGGAGCAGTGGGATGTGCAGAGCTGGAGGTGCAACTTGCCTGGTATGGCTTTGTCTCACCTGTGGTGCCTGAGGGCAGTCACAGCCTCCCACATGCAGGACTCCTCTAAAGGGGGCTTGGGGAGTTTGTCACCACTGTTAATTAGGTACAGACTGGACTGCTGTGAGATTAATTCAATTTATGGGATGTGGTCTGCACGGCCCATTGTGTGTGCTCACACAGAAGGGATTTTGGCTCCAGAGAACCTCCTTGTTTAAGTCCACAGGGATGGGTTTTATCATTCCTGTAATTAAGAAAATGCTCGACTTTCTTCTGCTCACCTAATCCTGCTCCTCTGCAGCCATGTTTTCCCTTCTAAACCTGCTGGTCAGTAGGTCAGACCTAAGGACAATCAGCTTTCACATGGCCTGGCTCCATGTTATACTTGGAACATTATTTTAACAGAGGAATACTACAAAGATTAATGTATTTGACAGGCAGACAGATTAAATACTAACTCCACATGATTATTTAAATTTCAGACCTTAACAAATACTTTATACTAAATAAAATGTTCTTACAACATGTTTAAAGTCTGTAAAGAACATGGAAGAAGATTAATAAAAGTACCAGATTACTGAAAATCCCAGTACCTAGGGACCCAGTGATTTTTTTTTATTCCATATTTTTTCATCCCCCCTGACCCATTGCACAGCTTTCCATGGACAGCCAGCTGTTCTCTCCAGGAGCCATGGCAGTGCTGTGCTGGGATAAACCTTTTTGTAGAGGCACTGACATATTTGTGTGTGTCTGTGTAAATGCAGAACAAGTGAGGATATGATTTCAGCAATTGCACTGTAATTAAAAGAGCAGCATGCAAATTAAAACAGATAAATTAAGTGAATTAATTAGTAATCTCTGGAAAGAGGAAGAGTAGGCTTTAATAGGGCATGACAGCTGCAAATGAGTGTGTCCTATTACTGAGATTGTATCGACATAAGTTTCTAGAGCAGCTTTGAAATGTTCCCTGCCCTTTTGTTTTATATTTTGGCTGGCTGTGATTACAGAGGCAGCTCCGAGGCTGGGGGTGTTATTATTAATGTTTGATTACAAATTAGGGCCACAGCTGTAATGGGGGAGGAAGCAGCAACATTTGGGAACAGCACTGAGACATCTCAACCTCAGCAGCTCTGCAGCTGCTCTGTGTGACCCATCTGCCCGTGGGTTTCCCAGGCACCCCGAGACAGAGTTGTGTTAGGGCTTGTTTTCAGTCTCACCCAGGGACCAGTCCAGTATTTCAGGGCTGGAGTAACAGCTCTGACAACTGGGACCAAGATCTCCACACAGCAGCCTCTGGGAGCAGGGTGGGCTGTGGCCCCCTGGGGAAAACTCCAGCGTGGTGACACGTCCTCTGAGTCTGTAACCAGAGCCTGAGTCCAGACATCAGTTAGAGGCACCCATGACTCACATCTGTGGAACTATCTGATCAAAACTGAGAAATAATTCAAGAGTCCACACTTCAGTCGACCTTAAATACAAGTGAGGCAGAGCCACCCTGCACAGAAGGGTGGTTTATTATTTATATGGTGCCTTAGACAGGCAGGATACTTCAAAAGCAAGTGAAGTCAGTTTTGGCCCCAAGGAGCTTACAGGCTAAATTAAATTAAAACCAGGCAAAGCAACAGCATGTCCATAGGTATGGGAAGAACACAAGGTATGCACACAAAATTACTGCTGTTGGGGGAAAGAATAGATTTTTGTACGTAATACAGATTTACTTCATTTCCCATATCCTGTTCATGACTACTGAGATCACGAAATACAGGAACTGGCACACCAGATTTATGAACACTGCAAGGTGTTTCAGCCAAGGTCTCCTCACAGGCAAACATGTCAGTAAAATTACAAAATCAAAGGCTCTGCACCTTCTGTGAACTGGAACCACTGGGCACAGGTAAAACTGGGCTTTAGCTCTTCCAGGTGAAAATGCCCACCATCTGCAGTGTGTAACCAGTGGTTGATGGTGTGCTCAGGATTTTCCAGTGTGTCACATGCACAAGAGAACAAGGTACTGTGTGAACGTGTCTCACTTGGGAAATGTGCAAGTTAAGGCAGCCTGCAGACAGCATTCACCTGTTTATGGTTTTCAATACAGTATAAAAATAAAAGCAAAGCCTCCTAAAACAAACTACTGATGCAACTGTGAGCAAAGCAGCTTTAATATCTTTTGCAATACATTGTTTCATGCTTTGTTTCAATGAAACAAATTATTAGAATCCAGAATATAGCCATATTATCATCCGATAATATATAATGTACATATTATAAATAGTTTACATATTATAATAGAATTCACATATAATACATAAACAGCACAGCTTAAGATTTTGATCTTGCTGCACTGTACTACGTTTAGCTGTACAAGTGGTCTCAAAAAAAAAATCAAAATTAATTTTGTGGTACCTTCTCTCTGCCCAGTACTGTCAAGTTTAAGAAAAATCCAGCATAGTAGCTGGACATTAAATGTTCTGAAAAAGGGACTGGTACTTCAGAGCATAATATTCCATCCCCTGCTACTGCTGTTAGTTTTTACCTGTGTTTCTCTGGTCCCAGACTTTTGTTTATCACAGGACTTTATTTTCAGAAGTCCCAGTGCTGTGTGAAGTTCTTTCTGGATACAGGAAAGACCTTCATTCTTCTGACATCCTAAAGACAGGACAGTTCCAAGGGATGCAGAGTTTTTTCTTCACTGGAAATGCATCTGTGTCCCCAGTCAGCTCCTCCTGGCATGGCATTACTTGGCTACAACTGTACCTGGTCAGTGTTTCTACAGCACAGGCAGTGTCAGCCTCTCAAACCTGATTCCTGCAATGCTTCTGTCAAAGGAGGTTTAGAAAAACGTGAGGGACATGATTGCAGATGCACAATGTACAGTTCAGGCTGGCCTTTAGCTTAGGCTTTAGTAGCGTATCAGTAATGAGAGATCTTGGTGAACTGCAGTGTTTGCTACTGAAATTCCCACCTGGCCTTTTCCTTAGGAAAAGTATTTCGTTGTAGGTAGCTGGCTGGATGCGTAGTGCCTAAATGCAGCTTCTGTATTGGTATGACAGGATAAAGAAATTTCACTACGTTATAACTAAAGCTCAAACCACCATCCATCTGTCCATTCCTTTACCTGGATCCATGGACTCTCACCTGCAGGATGTTCAGTGAGTGGGAGCTGTCACTGGGCTCACTCCGGGAAACAAGAGGGATATAAGACAACAGGGACTTGATCTGCACAACAAAAAGACAAGGTGGTTTCTTCTTCAAATAACTGCCAAAGCACCGACTGAAGCAGCACACCCAGCACACTTCCCTTGGGCTCTGAGCATACCTCAGGCTGTATGCTGGGATCTCTGAGTCCTGTGGTACTTCAGTGACAGAAAAAATTCTCTACTTCCTTACCACTGTATGTGAATGATTAAGTACCCCAACTCCTCCTTTATTCTTCCTAGTAAGTTTATATCAAAAAAATGTAAATGTCCAGAGCGTCCCAAGATTAGGTCCTTCACACTTTTGAACTGGTTGCCAAGTGAGGCTCTTCAGAGAATCTGAATCCCTGTTGTAACAAGTCAAAAGGAGGGTAGGGGTAGTACAGAGCAGCAGCGTGAAAAACACCACCCTTGCTTCCAAAACTGAAAATAGGAGACTTGGTGATCTACTGGTCTCCTGCATCTCTCTGGGAGTACAGTTCACTCAGCTTCTCAAACTTTGGTCCCCACTCTTTGATGTCATCATACACTGTTCCTTCCTCCAGCCCCACGGAGCTCAGGGAGCTCAGGCTGCCGGCTCCCGATCCGGCTCCCTCCGTGCAGAACACCCGGAGCGAGTCCTGGGGCAGGGCCTGGCTGTGCCAGTCGGCTTCTCTGAGCACTCCTGACAGGTACTGACCAAAGTCTGCGCTGGGAAAAGCGGCTCCTGCAGTGGCTGCTGCTCGGGGCTGGCCCTGCGTGCTGGGGGATGCGGCGCCGAGGACACCCTTCCACTGGATTAGGGTTTCTTTCCTCCTGCAGAGGGAATAGGCTGGGCTGGCCTGGACAGACACCTGCAGCTCTGCCATGTTGTAGGCGTCCTGCAGTGAGAAACCAGTCACAGCAAATTATTACCATCTATAGGCCCCAAAAGTTCATGTTCTAGTGGAAATAAAGCAGGAATGATCCCGAGCCAGCCCATTCAGTGTGAGCACCTGGAGGACTGGGTGTTCAACTGACGCTGCCACCTGCAATGCACCTAAGGCAGCCAAAACCCAGGAACACCTGTGCAGTCTGCACTGCTAGGGTTGGGCAAAATCAAGTCTGATTTCATATCAGAAGCTAAATAAACATGACAGAAACGCCCCAATTTTTGTTCTGAAATTCGGATCTGAGTATCTTACCATTATTTAAACATCGATACCAAGTCTGGCAGAAGAGGTGAGACAGAATATTCACCAACAGCACGTTAAAAAATACTTCTGCAGTAGTAGTTCAAACAATACTGCTGTGATTTCTAATAGAATTCCATCAATTTGTGGAATAATGGCTGGTTATGTTATATGGAAGAAGCACGACTGTAAAAGTCAAGTAAAATTAGCTAGTCCTAAAAAAGTAATAATTCCCTTCTGGTGCAGCTGCAGTAAATGCTGTCTGGGAATTACAGTGCAAATTATGACATTAAAGTTGCCAATGCCAACAGTTACTTGTGTTCACTGATCAGAATCTTTGTGTCACCTTAAAGAAATAAATGAATCCTGTCCGACAACATCCTTCACCTTCCTACAACCCAAAGGTTGTGGCCCTGGACAAAGAATAATGGCAGGCTGTGTGAGACAGAGCCCATTACAGCAAACATGTCATTATTTGTGTTGCTAACACTGTTCATGAACAATCAGTGACAGAGTTATGGAATCAGACTTCCCAAAGATTCCTTTTGTTCTCCCACATGTGGAACCGTGCATAACCATTTTGTAAGAGATTATCCTAGGTAATCTCAGTGGGCTTCACAGAATTTGAACTGGACACAGAATGGCCTCAAAATCCCACCTGCAATCAAGAAGTTGTGGAAGTGGCAAGATGGGGATTTGGGACAGGAGCTGCTTATTTCCACTCATCCAGGAACTAAATACTGCTGGTGATGAACAGTGAGCCCTACAGTACAGATCCCTGTCTTGGGCACGTTCTAAATAAGCTCAGCTTCCAGGGGAATCCACAACAGGGCAACTCGTCATTGTATGCAATTTAAATGGGAATTTGTTCCAGTACAGACCTGAGGATCATCCCTTCAGTGAACTGGATGATATTAAAATCATCCTTCACTGCTATTAGTTGTTCATTAAAATGACACATTTCTTTTGATAGTAAACCCTTCTTAGCTGGCCATCTATGAACCCAACTCAACTCTTGCCTGTGGGCCCAGAGCTGGCTTTTAACGTGTTGAGTTCAGTGTGTTCTCAACAGTGCACTGACCTCCTGCAATTTTTATGAGGGAATTTCTCTGAGGGACAGTTTTATTTATTTCAGATGCAGAAACTCCTTTGTAAGACAGCCTTTTGTCCCCACAGCCCTACCCTCTGCTAAATTTACAAAAACAAAACTCTCTTGTCCAAATGCCCTCGTGATCCTTTTGTTAAGGTAACATTAGAACACAATTAAGGTGGTGTAATTCTGGGTATTTTGGGGGTTGGGTTTTTTTTATCCAGACAATCAATTAGGTTTTAGCTTGAAAAGTCTGAGCTTGCAATCCCAGCAACTTTTAAATCTGAAGAATTCAGGAAGAGTACACAGAACCCAGAGAGGCTTCACTCCAAGCACTATTTCTTCAGACAGAGTAATAACCTCAGATGAAGATCACCAAGTCCCGAATTTGATTCTTCTCCTTCAAACAAGGAGTGTATTTTAAGAACTCTCCAAAAGTAATTAAACATGTCATACAGTAACTGTGGATTTCCTCAAAGAGACCTTCTGGGTGTAAAATTGCAAAATCTTGCAGAGAAAGTTAATCTGATTAAGGAAAACAGGATTTATAGCTGTCTATGTTATTACATAGAAAATGTCTCTGTGTTTATTACTTTCCCACTAATTCACCAAGAAAATAAGGATATTCTACAAGTAAGAGCATTTTCCCAGGTGGCCTTGCAAAACACTCTCAAATATAACTCAAAATTCTTTAAAATATTTGGAATTTTGGGACAGGTCAAATTTAATACTTTTTAAAACTCACTGGCTTTTTTTGACCCATCACAATGGTGCCGTGACTGTATTACCTCTGCAGAGTCACACCACTCCTTGAATCCACAAAAGGAACAGTTTCAAAGGTGACAATTTTCTTACCTTTTTTAAACAGAGCAAACATCTGTGGGTGAGTAAATAATCTATTTAGACTACTCATCTATCTGCAATTTTCTTTCAAAGCTCTGTCTTTACCTGACATGTTGAAAACCTAAAAGCAGCTAGCAGAAATGTTAATCATGTCTGTTTGGGTATGATTTGCTCTACTCTAAGTATAAACACAGCTTGTGTTCACTGGTGCATTTCTGTCCAGAACAGAAAAATGCAGAAATGTTCTTCCACAACCACCACCCGCTTCAGGGCTTACAAGGAGCAAACGCAGCACTTCCCCTTCCTAAAGTCAGGTGTGAACACCTGCTGTCAGGAGCAGCCTCCAGAAAGAGCCTGTCCATGAGGAACAGCTCACACCAGGCTCTTTGAGGCCCTCAGAGCTACCCCAGTAATGACCCCTGAGCACCTCGGGGTGTCCTGAGCTGTGAAACCAAACCCACCAGCTGACAGTTCCCTGCTGCTAAACTCGCTCTCCAGGCTCCTTTCAATATGCACACAGGATCACTTGCTTTAAGACAGATTAAAAATGAATAGGCACTTATCTCTGCTTAGGAAACACACGCCCTCATGTACAGAACCCTACAAATAATTCATCTGCCAATTGCAGGAGTGAATCAGCAGAACAAAGGCTGAGGACACACCATAAAATGTATTCTCCTCAGCATGGTGAGCCACCAGTCCCCTCTTATTTTTAACTTGACAGTGATCCTTACTTCGTCTTGCTCCCCACCCCCTTCTTCGTTGTAGTTGAGGATGTTTTCTCTGATGTCCTCCAGATCCTCGGGATGTGCAGATCCGTGGTAAACACCTCCGTGCAGACCCTTGCGTGTCTTCCAGTGAGCCCACAGGATTCCAGCACTGAGCAGAGCTGTGGGAACACAGGAGCAGAGCAGAGCATGACACAGACCCCAGTAAACCCCCAGTGCCCAGCAGGGCCAGCACTGCTGCCGTGGGGCTTTCTCAGCACATGGCTGGTGTTTGCAGTCCTCAGTGCAGTTACAGGTGAACATCAAATACAGAGGAAAAGCTTTTAAAGAGCATTTTGCAACACCCTTTGAAGTAAAACTCAAAGTTGTTAAAGACCTGAACGACCCAAGTGGTGTCTCTGAGCTGTCTCTATCCTGTGTGGAGTCAAACTGTGTCACAGAAAATGCATTACAGCCCAAGTGGTGTCTCTGAGCTGTCTCTATCCTGTGTGGAGTCAAACTGTGTCACAGAAAATGCATTACAGAGGGGGAACACTGAAGGAACAACATGGTGACAGTAACAGACACAATTACACAGAAATGAAACACAAGAAGACACAAGACAAAAGAGGAAATCGCTTTTAGATGTTTTACTAGGAAAACGAAAAAGATCAGGCACATGTTGCCTTAGCATCCATGAATTTAAACATTTTTCTTAAATGCTGAGGTGCATTTTACACACTGGCAAGCTTCAACATCAGATACTGAACATAATATAAACTGAAAATTGTGTATCACTGACAAGCTTCAACATCAGATACTGAGCATAATATAAACTGAAAATTGTGTATCACTGACAAGCTTCAACATCAGATACTGAGCATAATATAAACTGAAAATTGTGTATCACAGTGTTACCAACTCTATAAAAACTGATAAATTCTCATAGTAAGACCTCAAAGCATTGAATACCATAAAATAACAATGCAGTGAATTAAAGAAACTAGAATCTCTTAAATATCCACATGGCAGAATGTCTGTGGAGCAGCATCTAAATGACCTTGGGACTGAAACTGGGGTACACAGAGGTCCATGCCCTCTAACAAGCAATCTCAGCTATCTGGGATTCCAAAAGCTGTGATACCACTTAGCTTCCCACAAATTTGCTGCTCGTATTTGCATGGCAAACATAGTATCTAGCAGAGTTGGGGGAACATGATGGCATTTCAGGTACCTACACGGATGGATTCCAAAGAGTCCACAATACATTTCCATACTCTTACTACAACTTCTGAATGAAACTGCATTAACAGTGTAAAAGCCATCAGAACAATCCTGTGTCCTTACTCAGGCAAGTTTCCATGACATTTGAATAAACAAGAAAGGCTCAAAGACGTAATCCCTACTCACTATTAATATCCTTCTGTTTTTCCTCTTTTTGAGATTCAATGCCTAAGCCTGAAAATGGCTGAGGAAGACAAAAGCAGCTGTTTAGGAGCTGGGACACAACTGGAAAGATGCAAAGTCTGCTCCTGCCTGACAGAGTGTATTCCTATTGCACTGTATGTCTCTCCTACATTGAAAAATCTGTTTCATGCTCAGCAGTATTTTAAACAATGCTTATCTGGTAGCAATTTCCACTCTCGCTGTTCAACTGCATTTCCTTCCAATTAAGCATCTGAACAGTTCCTCAGCAGTGAAGTGCAAATGTGCAGAAAACAAAACTGCAGAGACTTCCCACAGCTCACAAACGTTGATTCCCTTAGCGATGGGTGCACATGGGGATGGAACAATCAGTTACTGCCAGGGCCGGGACCACGGCAAAGAAATGAAGGCAGAGTCAAGTCTCCATGAGGAAACGGGAGTTTTCCAGCAGGAGGATGAGATGACAAGTGCTCAGGACAAGACGGACACCAAAGGTGAGCTCACCAAAGGTAATACAAGACGTAGTTGCCGTAACTACCTAAGAGCGCCAGGAAGCAGATGCAGATGGCGAACAGGGAGCTGAAGCTGAGGCCCGTGTCCTTGTGGAAGATGGCCAGGGTGACCTCGCAGCGGCGGCCCGTGTACCCGTCGGGGCAGTGGCACTGGAACTCGGCCGGCGAGCGCGCGGTGCAGGTGCCGGAGTGGCAGGGCCGCTCCGCACACGCCGTGCGCACGCACTGCCGGCCCGACGCGTTCTCCACCACCATGTGCCCCCGGGGGCAGCTGGAGAGAACAAGGGGAAATTACACCATTAAACTTTGAGGAAAGCAGCACTGAAGATTGCAGAACAGGTGCTGACACTCTACGTATGGTTTCTGAAGTAGGTACTGGGAGTAAGTTCTGTGAAATGATTACGGGATTATGGTGTTTCCTGGAGCAGCCATGCAATAATGAGCTCCACAACCTCCATCCCTTTTGTCCAGGGCTTTCAGAACTTCGGTAGTTCCACTGGTTTCTACAAGATTATCCTTGTGAAAAACAGCTGGATCAGGGTCTGCAGCTCTGGCCAGGCAGGACAAGCTATGCCACGTTCTTTGTGTTTTCCCAAAGCAAGAAAACTCCATTTGTGTGGACAGTGGCAGTCAGGAATGCGTGTAAGCACTGAAGTGTGTATGTAAGAAAAGGGTACATCTGCACAGCACAACTAACTTGAATTAGAGTCCTGACCCCAGCCACACACAAGAATCTGAGCTTAATGGTGCAACATTTCTAATGCAGCCCAAGTGGCCTGGAAGGGAACAGAGGTGACAGCCTGAGACAGTGTAAGATGTCAGACACTAACAAAAGAGGCAGGAAGCCAAAACTGTTACAGAATCCCTGGAGCCAGGCTGACTCACATCAGCTGAGGGTGGTGCCTGTTAAGGACAGAGTAACCTGCTGTCCGTGCAGGCGTCCAGCTCTGTGTGCCACCGATCTGATGAGATTGCCGATGGCAGCCTTCGAGCTGCACTTCAGCACCCACCCTTTCCCACCTCACACTGCACGGTTTTGTGCTTCTATTTCCACCAGTTACCTGCATTCATGCATCATCCACAAATCAATACAAATAAATTCCTGGTTACAAGGGTTATTCCTACAGGCCTCCGAAGAACAGCCTTCTCTGACACCTTGGGCACTCAGTACTGACACCAGCTCCTTCCCCTGAGTGTCCAGAGGGATTCTGTAGTTGTTAAACCTGACATCCTTCATACATCCTGGAGCAAGGCAAAAAGAGATGGTTTCAGAAGACATTCAGCAAGAAGGATGTGAAGCAGCTCTAAGATTTGGCACCTTATGTTTAACTAAGGACCCAGGCTACCAAAGTTTAAATTCAGGACTGAATTTACCTTAACTTTCATAGCATTTTTCTTAATTTTTTGACTGAATTTGCTGAAGTTTTGATTCAATTTACAGGCTGAACACTGATTTGTTTTTAATGCACACCGTGACTTTGTCCACTCAGTTGCTAAAAATTCAGATTGTTATCTTAAATTCAATAAACCATTTCTAATTTTACTTAATGCTTTGACTGCGTGTAAAATCCAGTAATGCAGAGGTAATAAACCACAGTTTGGAGTGTGCAGCCAAGTGAAGAGGTGACCATCTCTGTTCCAAGTCCAGTACCTGACCATATGTGCACGCTGTACATCCCTGCTGTAGCTTTTCTTAGTCAGAACAGCTTACTTGTCCCTTTTGCAGTGTCATGCATGAAGTCTGTGTACTTTGGGCCCTACATAAACAAGAAAGCTTCCTGCAAAATGCCCATGCTTCATTTTTAAAGGTCCATATTCTGAACAGTCAGATCAAGAATTCCTACCTTGAAAACTCCTGTTTTGATTGAATGGATAGGTGTTTCCAAGGACCAAGCTGCTGGGGTCAATCACAATCTCTTTGTATACCCCTTCTGCTTTCATAATCTCTCTCTTCCCACCTCCTTCATAAAGGCGAAGAGTAAATTCATTTTCGTTTCTCTCCAGTGTGATATGATGCCATTCACCATTATCAATGTGGTAGGAGGGAAGGCTTACAGAATAGTCTCCATCACCCAGGTTGTATGAGACCACTAAGAGTCCCTGGACAAGCTTGTGGACAATTAACAAATAGCAAGAAAGAAAAGTCATTCCTTGACACTTGGTATTGACTTTTAACTTCAATCTGAAAGCATTTGTTTAAATTTAGAGTATGTTTACATTGCACATACAGGTGTAATATAAAAATACTTTAGGTGCTACTGAACTAGACAACCTAAATACAGGTAGCAGTGAATTGACAGTAGTATCTAAGTCACTCAGAATAATTTTACCCTGCATCTGTCTTGCACAAATTTACGGCGTTCTTCAAATGGCTGTATCACAGCTACACTGACGGCTCAAACTAACTTAGCTGAAGAGGTGACTCATTCAGTGGTGTGTGTAAAATGAAAAGGCTGTCATTTTGAGAGCCTGCCAGCATTAGAACTGCTACAGGCACTCGGCTTGGCAGAGTCTGAACCACACAGAATCGGCCACATGGTTCAGTGGGACACCAGGGGACAACGCCCTAGTCATCCTGGTGTGCATAGAAACTGTATTTCACTGCATCTGGCAATATATTCCTTTGGTATCCAATGGGATACCACAGTTGTGTGGTCAGTAACTCAAGCAAAGGATCAGATCTGTGTGTATCCATGAAACAAATTCCAAAGGTTTCGTGCTTAGCGTAAGGTTTTTTGTTCCGTTTCCAACTCCTAAGCTAATGTTTGCCTGAGCTAACTGTGACTGGCATTGATGTAACTCCCTGCTATCGCTGTCCCTCTCTATGGCTCACCTGCAGGGTGATGTGCTCGTCCTTCCTCCGAGACAACATGCTGGTGATGACACTGTCGGGCTGCCGAGTCCGGAGCATGGCCTGGAACAGCGTCCTGCGGGCAGAGACGCTCACCGGGAGCTGGTACCGAACGTGAGCCCCTGGCTCAAAGGTGTATTCTTGGACAGCTAAAAGGGATAAAAACCTTTAGCCCTTTTTGTGAGGAGAGGAAAATATTACTGTTTCCATTATTGCGATAGTAAGTGTTGAAAGTAAAAGGAAACAACTGCAATGCATGGCCTGGATCCATGAGATAGTTTGTCTTTCAGGACATGCCCTGTCATTTCTTTCCACAGCTTCCCCAGCCACCCTCCCACTTCATCTTCCTCTGTAAAGAGGTGTTCTCCTGCCTGACTTGATCCTGCTAATGCTCCTCCTTACAATGCTCACATGGGATGACAGCAGGAAAGCAGCACCTCTGACCAAAACAAGGCCAAGTATTAAGTACCACAACCAAATTTCACAACCTGCTGTTTTATAGTTGTCTTTCTGCTGCAAACTTTGGCTCCATGAGAGCTAAAGGTCCTACTATTCCCAAAGCACAGATCCTTAACTCAGCAGAGTCCCTTCCTGACACCAACAGTGCAGTGATTTCTACTTCCAATTGTACAGTTCTAATTCGGCACACTCACATTTGTAGGTTATTACACAGTTCTGAAAGTGAAAACAGATGCAAATCAAAAAATTGGGATAAAATCAAATAGGTTTTTTCCCCCACTTTTTTTGTCATGTCTCCATTATACACTTATTGCACAAACACCCTCAGGATTAAAGAAATAACCCAATAGAGGGAAATTAACTTCTCAAAGGGAATTAGAAATTTTTAACAACCACAGGCAACAACTACAGTGAAACATGGCTTTACACAGTGTAATCGTAAGTTCTATGAACTGTAAAATAAAGCAGTTTATCAATAATGAAACAGGAAAAGAGGCTTCACCTTTGTCACACCGGTAACCGCGGTAACCCGGCAGACAGTGACACGCAAACGAGCCCCAGTCACCCAGACACCTCCCGTGAATGCCACAGGAGGAGGAGCCCATGGTCTCACAGCTCTCATCCGTAAGTGTGCAGCCAGGGAAGCTGTTCAGGGACTCTGCAGGAGACTGTAGGTCGTACACCTTCAAGAGAAAATTGTGTGACACCAAAATATTCCACAAGAAACACTTATAACTTCATTTTTTAAACAGAAATAGAATAGCTGCACCACTTGGCTGCCTGCTCCTCATCTGCATTGCTGAACTTGCTACATTTGCGTTTTGACATTCAGACTTCAACTTATTTTATCAAGAGCATCTTTTGCCTTTGAATAAACTCAACTGACTATGAAAGCAAAAACCCTTAATACTTCCTAACAAAGCAGACAGCTGGCATAAATATACCGTTATACAATCGCCATTCAGAAGTTCCCTGAAAGTGCAAAGAAGCTTGGAGAACAGCTGCATGAAGCAGGGGATAAACAAACACACAGTTCCTGACTCACTAATGCATCTGCTTGTAATTGAGAAGTAAATTTTAAAGATAGTTTATTCTATTTATTCTATTCTAAAATTTATTCTATTTGTGACAGAAAAATCCAGAATTTTCTTGTATTTTACAATGACGCACGTGGGCACTGAACAGATAATGGAAGAAGAAGTTTCAGGAATAACACAAATCTCCCAAAAATTTAATAAAGAGGTTTGCTCCTTTTATTATTATTTGCTTTGGTTAAGCAAATGTTACACTGCTCTTACCTGAGTATCCAGTATGAAATTGCGTAAGCAACCAGAGAAATGTTTGTGTAGCAGTTGTGGGTAGGAATATGGCAACGATTCTTTTACACCACCCAGCTGCAGAACATGGTTCATGTTCAAATACCTTTGAAAATCACAGAAATAATAAAAATAGATGTGTATCTACCTTCAAACATAGGCATTACATAATAAGGTGGATAAATAAATACCTACACTGCATTTCCAATAATACAGGCTTTATAAAATCACAGCAGAATGCAACTACTTTATCTTCCTCTTTCTGAAATAGTCAGTAGAAGCTGGCCCTTTAAAATTAAGGGTATTCTTTTTAAACATGACAGTGAAATCTGCTGGAAGTTGTACTGTAGGACACTATCACAATTTGGGTATGTTTGTGTTCACATCAGAAACAGCTGTGATATTCCAGACACCACAATCTCCTTGAAGTGCTCTGTGTGTGCACAGTCATCCTACGCTGTAGAAATACTACCAAAAAGACTGTTCTGTGTGTGATAAAGGTCAGAAACCCAAAAGTTGGGTCCATGTGGTCTAAAAGGTATGATACACATGTCCGAGCTCTGCAGTGTCTCCCAGTCAGCTCTCTGAGCCAAAGAATTCCATATATTTTAGTCCTTACAGTTTCTTTTCCCCTGAGTTATCACCTCGGGTTTTTTCTTCATTTTTTCTTATATTTTTCCCTTTTTTGTGTGCTCCTTTCATGACCAGGAGGGCTCCATACAGCTGCTGACAAGGCTTAATCCTACTGCTAATCAGAACATTTGCTGGACTATCTATTCCACACCTCAAGTATCTTTGTTTGTACAAAAGTTTCCCTAAAATATAACCTGAATATTCCTCACTGTAACTTTAAGGCCCTGTACTGAAGAGCTTGTCTAAATCCTCTTTGTACCATTCTTTTATATGCACTGAGACTTACCGTATCTCTCTTCAGTTTTCCCTTCTTTCAGTTAACTGACCTCAATTCCTTCATTCTTGATAGGTTTTACTCTCAAGACAAGCTGTTTACAGTCATTGCTCTTCTCTGGACTATTCTCAGCTGGTCCACGTCCACCCTGCACCCAAATCACTCTGCAATTCTGTGACTGAATTACACTTTGAATGTAATAACTGCTTTTTTAATCAAACTTTCCAACTTTTTCAATTCTAACTGAGGCTAAGTGTTGACCCAACAGCACAAGCAATTTAAACCACCCCAGTCACTACTGCACCTTGGCTGAACTACTTCCCTGAAAAACAAGCACAGGTGGGTTTTGTTTCAGTACAAGACCACAAGACACAGCAGCAGCAGCCTTGAATTATCGGTTTGTACAAGTGCACCAGGCTGGGAACAGCATGGATACATGTGCACTTCCTCTGGCTCTGCTATACAGGCAGGAACCCTGGATCAGCTGCAGACCCCGATGTGTTAGTCTGCCTTAAGATGTTCACTCAAGGCTGTCAGCAGGAGCCCTCAGACTTATCCCAATCAGACAGAAAGACTGGCTGAGGATACAGTCCTTGCCATTACAAAGCCAACTGGCCTAAATTCATGAGATTTTCAAGAGCAGGCTCACAGTGACTTGATAAACAGAGAGAAATTCTGCAAGCAAAGGATGGTACACAAGAGCTCCAGCACTAATCCCACAGCATTCTGGGGTTGTCTCTTAGTACTGCAACACTACTCAGGGGGAGACTGGTTTCTTAAAATTTATTTAGTGCTTTAAGGTCCAGGCTCGACCTAGAGGGTCCTAGAGAAAAGGAAATCCTTTTAGGTTCCTGGTGATTAACAACTTGGGCTTCAATCTGATAGGTAGGATGTTCACAGGCCTTAGAACCAACTGTCTTCCAGGGAGTCTCTGGAAACGCACCTTGCTCTTCGTGGGACAGACCCCAACACTTCACAGTTTGTACGATCCTCAGTGGACAACCATCTGCCAACTCCTTCTATCTCGGAGACAACAGCTGCACTGCACTGATCCAGAGTGAACCGAACATCCTGTGCCAAAACAAGGGCTACTGAATTAACCATTTCTGCAAAACTCAATAAACAAGGGTTGGGTCTTCCCCCCTGTTCTGTTTGCCATCCTGCAACAACCAGTAAAGCAAAACCAAAACCATTTAGCAAAAGAAGGAACTCAACCCTGCATTTTATTTATGCTTTTGAGCAGTTTAACCACTTACACAAGACATGTAAGTGCATTTGCAGATTAAGTAATGGTTGCTTTTTGTTCCAGTATCCAAATGTGTACGTGGCATGTGCAAATCACAATGGAGTTTTTATGCACAGTCCACGTGTGCTGCTGCAGAGCTCAAAAGAGGCAAAAAGATTCTTCTGATCATAGAATATGGATTACAACATAGGTAGATTTGGAACTGGTCTTCCCAAAATTTCTATTATTCATCAAATCTACAAGGTCAGGTAGAACAATATATATGATTACCCAGTCTCTTCTTTCTACCCTCCTGTTCCTGCACAGGGAAATGCTGTTGGACATGCTAATATCCTGATGTGGAATAAAAAACCCAAACAAACTGACCTGACCATTGGTTCTGACTTCCAGCCGATGCCACTTCTTGTCTGCTACATTCAGATGGCTTGGAAACTGCAGCACCACAAAACCTGAGCCATGGCTCATCTTCAGCACAGGAATACCACTGGAGAGTTCTAACACAACATGGGCAAGAAATTAAACTCGGCTTTAACCAAGAATCCTTCCATTTTGGGTATGTCAGCAGGTAGTGACTGTACTGATTTAATGGTTATTGCTGGTCACACAGAGTGGGTTCACTACAGAAATAACTACAGTTATATTCCAGGACTTCCACTATGCAGAAATACTCATTCAGTATATTATTTCTTTTTATACTTTAGATTACACCACTTCTGTCAAAACACTGATACTAATTCCTGATAAGCAATCTGCAATTTTATGATGTTCTGAAACAACACATGTAGGTTTAACTCCCATCTTCAACTCAAATTTACAAGAAATTGCAAAGCAAGGCAAATAAAAGTTAAATTATTAACAATATTACCTTTCCATTAATTAGGAAAATAAAAAATGCCAACCATACTGTGCATCTTGTATAATTAATCCACAAAAATAAGCAGTAGTAACCTGTTAAATATATGTCAACATAAAGCATTGAATTCTACTTGTGTAGCATGTGGGGCTGGATTCATGCATTAAATCATTGCCTGTTTAAAAAAAGTGCAAAATTGCCCCAAAACTGACAGGTTAAGTGGATTTATTTTCTCACCAAACTAGATAAGAATGACATGCGACTAAGACTGCATTAATCATGTAATACCTGTCTTCAAAGTACCTAAATCCAAAGTACCTAAAAGCACTACAGTTTTTCTAGGTGGATTATTTTTTTACATATGTATCAATCTGTTTTGCTTTCCCCTACAACTCTGCTATGGACCTAAAGCCATTGGTGCAGGCTACAAAAATAGACATCAAAGGAGAAAAACCCTATTAGGAAATGTTTCAACGTATTTTCAAACCAGAAAATAAGTTACCTCATTAAATGAAAGACAGAATTCACAGATTAACTATTACACTGCTCACAGGCAACCCATTCTCAAAGATATTTAATTTTTCCATACACTTTTCAGAAGTACCTATTGCAATGAAGTTTTCTGTACTCCCAGGTTCTGGATTTGCTAAAGGACCACTATATAGTAAAAGTCCATCTGGAACCACTGTTATAAACTCTAGAGAGAGTGAGCTTTCAAAACAGGGTCTGATGGGACGAAACCATGCATATCCATTTCCATGGAAACTGTGCTTAGTCTGTTGGCACTCTGGTCCATGAAAGGAAGCAGGACAAAGACATCTGAAAGACCAAAACCAAAAAAAAAATAGTAAAAATTCCTCCAAGTTCAACTTTTTTTAAATTTTATTTTACAAGCAGCATTTAAGTCACAGTAAAAAAATATCAGTGAAACAAAGATTTTTAGCAGAATCTCAGGGGTGCTTGGCAATTATTAAAATACTCTAAGAGTACAAAACATATTTATTCCTATACCATCTCCCTCAAAAAAAAAAAAAGTATTTTTGAGGCCATGTGTTTGAGAAGAACCAACTATTTCCCTAAATAAGTAACACAGAACATGAAGCATCAATTTAAAAACTCAGAGGGGTTAATTCGTAGCTAGAATAAACCAATATAATTTCACTGAGGGAATATGCTGCATGCTAGGTGATGCTATACTAAAAGAAGTTTCCTACCTAATGTTGTCTAAGCTCCTTATTACCCACTGTTTAAACTACATTTCACTCCTACATCCATTGATATTCACCCTTATTATTACTCTTCTGGAAAACAAAAAATCCAGGGCACACATTCCCTCATACTGAATGAGGTGCTTTTAAAAAATGACATGTGTTAATTATACTAATGTGTCTTCCCCAGGGTTTTCTTTCTTACTCACACACTATTTCCACTGCTTTGAGGACTACAGCACCATCATGGGTCATTAGGAAAGACCCTGTTTAAACCCCAGGGTGAGTGTGGGGTTTTTTTGTCTCTCCTTCAGTCAGAAGTACATTCATGACTATTTTAGACCTGTATCTTGTAAGCTCCACTCGACACTTCAAAAATAGGAGGAAAAAGACAATGTGCAAATCCTGCTGACCTGTACCCATTCAAGGTGTCAGTACAGATGCCCCCATTGAGACAGGGGCTCCGAGGGTAGGACGAGCAGGGCTGGTGGAGCCGCTCCCGGGCGGAGCAGCCGCAGATTGCCTGGATGGTGGTTGTGAGAGAGACGAAGGACACGCTCCCAGTGTCCATCACGGCTGGAACGTCGCCCACCCTGAGGTGGTTTGTACAGCCCTCGCTGCAGTTTGCACTCCTGCATTCGTCCACGCCGATCTGGGAGATGTTCAGCTGCAAAGCTGACTGGATCTAAGAGGAAATACAGTTTAACACATCACCACTCTCGTCCCAATGAAGGCTTTTAGTCACTCAACTTCTGAAAACTCTAAGCCATCAGAGACTTAATGGAATGCTTTAGTCTGCTGTTTCTTAATAACACCACTGGCTATACAGACAAGCAAAATTACCCCAAAAATACAGGAAAAATTTTGTAAAAAAATTACAGCAGCATTTCCCAAAAACGGAATTGTTGACATGACTGACTGAGAACATCAGTACATGAGTACATTAAATCTGTACTGGCCTACTAACACTATTTCCAAGGACCAAAGCTCTGGGAGCAGTGATACTCCACCTTCTGAGCTGTGTCATTTATGTCACATCCCTCTGCAGCCTGATGGCAACAAGCAAATTTCAGCTCAAGCCAGGATAAATTCCTCGGGAGTAAAACCCAGATACTGTTTCTTACATTCTCTCACACACAGGCACACTGACATGGGAACATGCAGGGCTGAGCTGCTTTCAATAATCATGTCCACAGACAGTGACCTGAAAAGACAACTCTATAGCACCTCTGATTCAGTCTCACGATCTGTGCCCCATAAATTTACATTTAATGTCAAACTGTCTGAAACAAACTACTGTCAGTTCAGCATCCTGGATGCTGCATTCTATGCTACATTAATCTTTCCTATTCATCATTTTTATCACTAATTGGGGTTGCACCTGAGAGCCCAAGTGCCCAATAAAGAGCAGAGCCTCAGTGTACACACAGCTCTGTAATGGATAATAGTGAGTGTCTCCACAGTTCCCATCTTCTAATCCAAACAGACCAAGGAAGGCCCAGCAGAGCACACGGAAGGGCAGTAGCTGTTTGTGGGGTGCCTGAGGCAGGAACAGAGCTGCTGTTATTCCTGGCTTCTTGTCCTTCAGCCTTAGCACTGGACTAAGTTATGACAGTTTGTTCCCTGGCACAGATTTCTTCCTTCTGCTTGCTTGGGGATTTTGCACAGGTGCCTATTAGAAAGCTTCAGAATTTGATTTGTGTTTGGTGATTCAAATACATTGAAGTTATGTGTCTGTAGTGCCCAAATCTGAATGCAGGAGACCTCACTACTCCCACAGTGGCACCCACCAAGGTATACAAAAGTAAAACTAACAACATGAGGTCTTTATATACTTAATACTTTTTTTTTCCAAATGATAAAATGTATGGCAAATTTATTACAAATAAGTTTTGAAAATATCAAAACAAATATGTAAGTAAAGCACTTCTATTGTTTTTTCACTAATGCAGTCATCTCAATTCACACTGTAAGAACTCTGACCTTTACAATCAATTGTCCATATGTTCTCAAATATAGTAACATGTATTGATGATCACAGCCCCATGGGCACAAAGTTACTTTATAATGACACGATGCATCCTGTCAATGCAGTTCTGTGTCTGCTGCCCACGTTTATAACCATTAGTGGAGGGTCTGTAATGCACATTTAGACATCTCTGTAATACTATTACAGAAAAATTGTATACGAACAACCTTGCCTCCTTAAAAGTATTAGGATGGATTGTTTTTCTGCTAAATAAAAACAGTTGTTGTAAAAGTAGATCCCAAAGAGGTAATACAAACATATTATTTATACAGCAATTCAACAAATAATTCCAGTGCTAATTACTTATTTTCTGTATTTATAGTTAATATGTACAAAAACTACTGGAGAAATTCACCAGCTATGATTGTTTTCCTGTAAACTATTTGTGATTGCTCACTAAAGCTATTCATTAAATATTGAAAGGTGATATATAATTAATACAAACATATTTTTTCATTAAAATATGTGAAGCAATCCCCTTGTTACCACTTTGAGGAATACACATGTCATATACTATGGCAGAGAATATTTGAAATCTATGCTGTTTTCTATGTTATTGTTGCAGTAGTTCAATAAATATGCAAAAGAAGCAGTGGTTACCCTTCCTGAGTACTCCCTCTCTCTGGCATTTCCTATTTGGTCACTCTGAACAGTCTCATAACCCACACAGCTATTTAAGATGTAGGCAGGTGGTAAGTTAAGACAGCCCTGTTCTGTTCCCAGAATCAGGCAAACTCCACCACATTCACACAAAGGGCAAGTGCTGTTTTCTCTTTGAGAAAAATCCTCCATAAGATGTACCATGTCTTAAACCCAAATATGGCCCCAGAGCCACAAACAGCACACCAGGTATTCTCTCTTACAGGAGGAAAAAAAAGTTGGAGGAGGGTGTCACTTTGTATTTAAAGTTGTGCAGCTAAATGCAATCACAGGATCTGTTGTCTCCATCTCACTTATCTGTTGAAACTATTCCTCTAACTGCATATTCCTCCCAGCAGGGCTTTTTTTCTATGGAGTGTCATCTCTTTGTACACTAGAATTTCCACCTGGGTGGCATCAAGCCTCTACCCCTGAGTGTCTAAACACAGGCTGATGATTTGGGGACTTCCATCAGCACCTCAAATGTCCAAAAAGCTGTCATTTCCAAGACATCATCTGTACTACAGTACCACTTTGGCTTCTGGGGATTCTTCTTATTTCATATTCAAAAGTCTTGACAGATTACACAATGAAACACTAAGTGGAGAAAACACAAGCATCTGTCTCATGATGGAAATGGAGACCCATCTTCCTGCAGCTGTAAAGGGGTTTTATTCTGGTTATGAACCAGAAGTCAGTAAAGCCATACAGTAATTGTAGATATGGGACTAAAAAAAAGGGAGGAAGCTTGAATTAAGCATTTATTTGACAAGTGCTTTCATCCTGAGTGAAGCAATAAAAACCTTATCTGAAGATCTAGACTATTTTTCTGCTGAGGTTTGGGATATACAACCCCCAAACTCAGAGTCTGGGTGAATTCCATAGATGCACAACAACCCCGGAGAACAAACCTCATTTTTAAATGCTGCCATCTCAGCGTGCAGCTTCTCAGGTCTGTAATATGCTGAGCCACCATGGACTGCAAATCTGACATCTGTCTGTCTTCCACCCCTGTTCATCACACTGAAGACAATTACATCACTCAGCTTAGCAGGCAACATTTTTGCAAGTAACTCCTTGAACTCTCCGTGTCTTGTTTTGCCGTGTTCATCTCTCCTGATGAACTCCTCTGCTGTCATGTCTGAGTTTGGGATTCAAAAACAGATAAACATGAGATACTGGGAGATCACAGGCTGATTTCTCAAATTTTTTTTGTATTTAACAATATGGAAACGGACCAGAAAGTGCCCTACGGTGATCAGTAAATCAAGTATTGATATAACAATACCTACACCACATAATCATTCAGTTAGAGGAGCAGCTGATCTAAACTCACCAGCAAATAAAACCAACCTGACAGACGCACAGTGGCTGAGTTTTGTATGGCTTCATTTTCCAGCTCTTTGACATGGATTTGTACTGTAGATATAACATCAGGACAAACTCCATCAGAAACTCTAACCTTTAAGTTGTATATTCCCTGAGGAGTGTTATCCACCATCAGCAAAGACCCGGTCCTCTGATTTAATCTGAAAGAACTAGACAGAAACCTTCAATTAGGAAACCTTATTAAATCAAAACTGAGCACTTATTTTATTCATTAACATGTTTCAGAAGGCCTTAAATATTACTGTGAATGTTACAGGATCAAAACCGATGGGAATTAGCCAACAACCTCAGAAAAGCACCAGAAACACCCTAGTTCAGAAATTATAATCTGCAGAGCTTATAAAAAGATTTTTGTGCCCCTCAGACTTTCCCAAATTTGACTAAAACCAGTGTGCATTTGAACCAGGGGTTCAGGTCACCAGGAGCTCAGGTAAGAAATAGGAAGTGACAAACCACACAAATTATTCCAGATTATCACATCTCTGTCTGAAACAGGGTGAAAAGGTGTATGGAATCTCTGGCAGCACCTTCATTTGACACCTCAAAGGGCCAGTAATCAGCAAGTATGGAAATATTCCAGTATTATGGAACAGTAACCTTTTAACAGGGAAATAGGCCCAGGGGCTGCCGATGGACAGAAAGCCAGTCTTTAACGCTGGGCTACATAAAGCTTTTAAATTTTTAGTCACAGCACAGAGAAAAAATTCACATCTACTTTCACATCCATTTCTTCCCTTTCAAACAGCATTCAGTTCTGCCATCAGCCACTTCGCTTTATGATACGAACAAATAATGTCTAAGTAGGAATTAAGAGTCCAATTCAACATTTCAATTAACAGAAAAAACTCCACTAATCTGAGTTATGGTTTTCACATGCAATTGTAAATTTAGATATCAAAGGAGATGACCAAATTCCGTTCCACTCTGGGTGAAATGATCCTATTCCATACTTTTAAATTTGGGATTTGTATTCCATCAGCTCTCATATCTGAGAGCAAGCATTAAAAACTCTGCCTATTTTTAAACTGGATCTTACAGAATGCACATTTTAAAATAAATTAACAGTGACATCTGACTAAAAATCAACATCATGGTGTGATCCTGCATTCTCTTGGAAAAAATATTTTATGCATTACTTTTCTTAATACTTTGCTACCCAAAGGAAAAAGAGCATTGAGAAGGTACATCCCTTAGTACGCTCAATAACCCTGGCTTTATGCAATCCTGAACACAGAGAAATACACGGTAAAATAATTACAGAAGCATAAATATTACTCATTTTGACAGAAATACAATCCTCACTTGAGCAGTTTTCCTTCAGAGAGAAATGTTTTATTGTCCCAGTCATCTTGATCTGGTGCAAACACTTCCCCAAGCACTGTTGTTGACCATTTTCCTGGTGAGATAAATTAGAATAAATCTGCATTTAATTTTTGCTTTTCAGCGCATTTTATGTTCTGCCACATTCATTACTGCCTTTATTATTTATTTATTATTTTCAGATTGGTGATAGTTCTGATCCAAGATTCTTAAAACAATGCACAGCCTGTCATATGATTTCTGCCAGTTCTGGAAATGTGAGTATACTACAGATGTCACATGAAAGAAAAGCTGAAAACAGAACAGAATAATACATAAATACAACTCTCTATGAAATTCTAAGACATAAAAAAAAAAATCACCACATCAGGAATTAATCCCCAAATGTTTCCCTGCCTGTCTATTATTCTAAACAGCACACAAGTGAAATACAGCAAAAAAGGGAGAGATCTTGTGGGATGCAGCTGGGAAAGAAGGACTTGACTGAGAAAAGGTAATGGGCAAAAAGCCACCAAGCTGGGCCAGGTCTTGGTCCTTTTTTCAGGCCCCTGTGTGCTGCCACAGGAGTGGGACATCCCAAGCAGCTCTTCTAGAACAGCAAAAGGAGCAACTCCAGGGTTGGAGACCTCTGAATTCAACAGCAAAGATTCAGCAACATGGGAAATTTTTAAGGTTCAAATCAGGACCCAACCCACCCTAGAAACTTCATTCTCTCATTTCTACAGTATGATCTGGTCACACCTCATTCTAATTTAGGTGTACTGAATTCAGCAGATGTTACTCATTGCAACGTACCTTCTGTGGATTCATCTTCTCTAGTATTTATCAGAAATTCTACTACTGCAATGATAGCTGAGATATAGCCAAGTCTATCTAGAATGGACTAACTGGGGAAAGGTGTAATAAACTGCTTAGTAAGGGCCACCACAACTAGCGTAAGGTAAAGTTTTAGAGGTAAACTTCAGGAAAAAACACAGTAATAGAAATTAAAGACAGACGTTAGAAAGTATTATTAAACTGTTCATGCTCTGTCAGATACTTTCTGAATCATGTGTGCACACAAAAAAAACTCTATGTAGGTGAAAACTCACAAATGGAAAATAGATTTTATTAGTTTATAAAAATACTGCAAGTACAATGTATCCATGTTTTCAGCTAACAATTTTTTGGTAGATAATCTTTTACACACTAGGGTCTAAGATTAATGTAGTTTATTTATTCCACTTTGTTTAGCAGTTCACAGAATTGAACTTGCTGTTTTGAAATACGCAAACCATTCAAGAGACAGATTAACAAACCGCAAGAGAAAAAATTATGTATAAAACTCTGCTATATTCATGAACCTGATACAAGACCCAGAATCTGATATAACATCCAGGTAGCACTTACCTTTGTAACTGTACACATAGACTTCCTTATGGCCAGACTCGTGGCAGTTGTCGTTTTCATCACCAACTGTTATAGTCAGGGTGTTTGTAGAGCTCATGGGTGGAATCCCGCTATCTGTGATAACTACGGGCAGATGAAACACCTTCTGCTTTTCTCTGTCCAAGGACCTCAAAGCAGTTACAGTTGCTGTGCTATTTCCATTGTCAGTAAGAGAAAAATCCAAAGAGTTCTGATAATCTGGTGGCAATGAAAACGTGAAGGGCGGCCCGTTTTCCTCACTGTCCGGATCAAATGCGTGAAGCAGCTTTGATGTGTGGTTCATGTAAACTATTTCAGGCTTCAGCCTATTCTCCCAAACTACAGGCATGTATGGTGCCTCAAACCTTGGCCCATTGTCATTAATATCAAGCAAGTTAATCAAAACTGTAACGCTCCCGGTGCGGGCAGGTGTCCCTTGGTCTGCAGCCTGTACAATTAAACTGTATTTCTCAACGACTTCACGGTCCAGGGTATTTGCCACAACCACGTGACCATATTGGTCAACCACGAACTGTCTCATAGGATCTGAATCTGACTTTATAGAATAGACAATCTTCCCATTCAAATCAGAATCCTTGTCTGTAGCTCTCACTGTGGTCACTGTAGTACCTGCAGGCATGTTTTCAAATAAAGGGTTTGTCTGAATAAATTGGGAAAGGAAAGCTGGGCTGTGGTCATTGGAGTCTTCAACCTCAATCAGGCACACTGCAACGCTGGAAAAATCCGTATCTTCTACTGTAACAGTAAGATTAAACTTTCTTTCACGTGCGTTCTCAAAATCCAATTTTTTTTTCAGTCGGATAGTGCCACATTGCTGTTCTTTGTCATTCTCATTTTCAATGTAAAACTTCTGATCTGGGTCTCCCCCAATGATACTGAATGTTAAGTCTGCATTTTCCCCAGTGTCTGCATCTGTAGCACACACCTGCAAAACCTCTGAGTCGATGGCTCTGTTCTCAGGAATTGTTGCCTGCCACACCTTTTTTGTGAACACAGGTACATTATCATTGATGTCTGCAACCCAGACAGTGGCAGTGCCAGTTCCTGTTAACCCTCCCCCATCTCTTGCTTCCACAGTAAGAAAGTAATTTTCAGTCCTTTCTCTGTCTAGCATTCCCCCTGCAACGTGGATTGTACCAGTGTTGGGATTGATATTAAACATGTCAGTACCAAACTCATTTTTCACATTCTCCGTTATCCTGTAAGTCAGGACAGCATTAAGACCTACATTTGGATCATCACGATCAACTGCACCCATTTCCATGACTAAAGTGTCCACAGGAGAATTCTCAAACACGTTCCCATTGCAGTCATCGGGCATGCACATGAACATGGGTGCATTGTCATTTATATCCCACACGTTGATAATCACATCAGCAAACCCTGTGAGTCCTCCTCCACCTTCATCAGTAGCCAACACAATAAATCTCCACAGCGCTCTCTCCTCCCTGTCCAGTGTCTTGTGTGAGTAAATGCTGCCTGTTTTCTCATCTATTGTGAAAATATCAGCTGCACCATACCCATGCAGTGAGTATCTCAAATCTCCTTCATCCACATCACTGTCAGGATCGCTTGCCATGACCTACAAAAGTTTTGGAAAGAAGACACAGAAAGTATGAAATATGCCATGATTACATCACATCCTGTATGTTGTTACAGTCTAAAGGAGCCCAAGCAAAAGCATGACAGGGTATTTTTATGTGCATGCCAGGGAATAGCAAATTAGGGACAATTCAGCGAGACACACATGCTTTGCACTACAACAACAATGTAGATATTCTAGTACTAAAAAAAAATTATATTTTTCATATGCATAGAGGTAATCTAAATATGCTATTCTTATAGCTACTTTAAAACGCTAATTATTTGCTCTTTAGGATCACAGATGATCCACTTTGTCTCCTGCTATCTTTGTTACTGTTTTTTCTTAGAAGTCCATTTCTCCTCTTCCAGTGACAAAAATAACCTCAGCAAAACTTCATTAATATATATGTGCTAGATTATTGTCCCATAGCTGTCCCATAGTAATCTGTGCTCTTTCATTGAAATATCATAGTCTCTGAAACCGAATACACTACCTG
This sequence comes from Myiotriccus ornatus, assembly GCA_036023395.1. Taxonomy (NCBI): domain Eukaryota; kingdom Metazoa; phylum Chordata; class Aves; order Passeriformes; family Tyrannidae; genus Myiotriccus; species Myiotriccus ornatus. Next base: position 4,725,366 of record JAYRBT010000021.1, on the reverse strand, counting down.
AAGTACAAAGACTGGTAACGCATCCAGTTCCTCAATTATACTTCCATAGTATTCATTGATAGAGAAAACTGGAGCCTCATCATTTTTATTCATGACACTGATGATGATAACTGCATAATCTTCCCATTTCCCATCAGAGGCCAACAAATGAATCTCATACATTTTTGTTTCTTCATAGTCCAGTGGCTGGGCAATAAAAATGGCTCCTGTTTCTGGATCGACATCAAGGACTCCTCCCATGTTTCCAGCTGTGATCTGATACCGTAATTTAGCATTTGTTCCTGTCAATTACCAATAGGGTCAGAAAACACACATTTCTGGAATCAGACTGAAGCACGGCACATTGAGATGAAGCACAAACCATACAACAGCTGATTTGTGTTATTATGGTTTCGTGGTCTTTTAAAACATACAGCTATGTCAGATTACTTATCAGCATTTTCAACCCTAGTATATTCAACTGTAGTTTGTCTCTAACTGTAAAATGTGTCTTTGCCATGAGGTAATAATTCTGCTTTTACTTTATTAAGAGGACAGAAAAAGTGCAATATATTCACCACATCAGGTCCCCTGTCCAACATTATAGAGCAGATTTACAGACAGCCAAAGTAACAAACTAAAAGTTTCTCGAGTAGGTAAATCCTTTTTCAGTACATCTTTGCCACATTTGCCTCAGCCTCCTACAGAGTGGGTGAGGAATTCAGTGCAGTCAGGATTTACTTCTACTTCACAAACATACTGAAAGAACAGTCCTCTGGGACTTGTGCATGAAAAAAACATAAGGGTTCACCATACAGTGAAGTCAAACAAGGAATGCACCACAGCCAAAAGATGCAAGTCTGTATTGTTCCCTCTCTCATTTATGAGCATTGGTTGTGTACTTACTTTTACATGACCTGTGGCTGAATTTCTGACTGATTTGTGGATAAAACAATATAGCTAAGACTCATCACATGCATTTAGGAAGTCTAGATTCAAATAAGAGATTGTTTAGAAGAAAAAGTAAAAGAACAACTACACTGCCCATAGAGAAAGCAAATGAATCTCACTAAAATCCAGTCTGATTTATTTAGTTAATCAGAACATTTATATTGGAACCCATTTGTAAGAAAATGATATGATCTATAATGAATCTGTCTTTTCTGGCACAGAAATTATTCCATATCATCCCACATTAATGCATGTCTCCTGAAATAGGAGATTACACCTCACAGCTCCATTATGAACTGATATTCATGCCTGATCAGTTCACACTTAAAAGAAGTTTTAAAATCTGGAGACAAAAAGACATTTCCCTTCCTAACACCACTAAATATATCTCGGTGTGCTGAAATTAACTCATGAATATTTCAGACACAGCTGTGGGGAATTCCAGTGCTTTACCTTCATCTTCATCGTTAGCACTGACTGTGACAATAGTGGAGCCCACATCCTGGTCTTCATCCACATTTACCTCATAGACACTTTGAGCAAAGACAGGCTCGTTGTCATTCACATCACTGATGGAAACACGCACATAGGCTGTGTCTAGAGAGACGAGGAACGAGAGATTAAACCCCTCAGCTGCGCCACTTCTGTCAGCTACCATTCCTTAACCTGTCTCGCTGCACATTAAATGAAGACAAATATGCAGACAATACAGAAACAAACCCTTAGGGTTGTGGACCATATATATACCAACATTACTCAAAAGCACTTGGATATCAAATGAATGTCACATCCAATTTGTTTAAACAGATAATACATGAATAATTGATGCCTAATATGGCCGTTGTACAGTTTTTAGTCATAACTTTTTGTCTGGAAGCCACAAAATTTTAAGTCGTTATTTAAGCAGGGAGATCAATCAAGAAAGGGATTCTCTATCTTGAATGTTCCTACTTCATAATTACTTTTGCCTGAATAGCATATGCAGTGCTTTGAGAAACACTTCCACTGCCCAAAGATCTGCACTGTGCAGATAACAGGTGCATCTTTACTGGCCAGGAAATTCTCTCTAAACTCTAAATGTGAAGCTCTAGTTTTCTTTTCCTTTCAGAACAAAAAACTTGCTTGATGATTATATAAAATTTGTCTTCCACCTGTGACACAACTGTTGCACAAACAGTAAAAAATCCATCCCGGAAACCAAACCAACTGACCCTCTTTCACATGCAGATTTGAAAAAAAAATGAAAGTAACACTTCATCTTGCACTTTAGAGACCGATCCAGGTAACATCACGCTTGTTGCAGACATGTCTCTTACCTGAGTTTGGCTTCCCATGTTTTCCAGGTCGGGCTGATTCAGAGCCATCCACTGACTTGACTTCCAGAAGGTAGGAGCCCTTCTTCTCTCTGTCAAACACCGAGGCTGTGTATATTGAGCCTGTCCGGGAGTCCAAGCGGAAATGGGCGTAGTCTCTGCCACTGTCATGTAACAGGGAGTAAGTTATCTAAAGGATTAAACAGAAGTTGTTAATCTATACTTTCCTTTTGTTGGAAAGTTCACAGCTAAGTACTTAGGGAGAGGAAGAACAGTCTGGTGCCTGAGAACTCGATCAGGGCCAAGAAAGCCTGGTTCCAGTCTCTATTATACATATGTTTCTGTGATTGACCTCAGCTTGCACTCTTGTTCTAAGGATATACCTACTTTCAATTTTTTAAATCAGCAAGGAATACCCCCACTTTGTGTGTTAACTAGCCATATTTTGTAAGGATTCAGTTTGCAATACCCCCAGTGGTTTACAACTCACAGGAGTTTTTAACATGGTTTTTCTTCCATTAATTTATCAAATCTCATTTTAGGTCTAAGTAGACCTTTCCAAAACAGAGCATTCTACAGCAAATATATCACCTAAACTCCAAGTTGTATAAATATTTCCTATTTGTTTTCTGTCTCACACCTTCCAGTTCTAGTTTTATTTTTCATACAACAACACAGAAGCTTGTAATAAACTATTTATTCCATTTTACATTTCCCTATTAGTCCTCCCTTTTCGAGGTTGAAGACTCCCAGACTATTTAGCCATTGCTCACACAGAAGTTACTCCCCACCCTTCATCAGAGCAGGTGTAGGTCCCCTTCCTTACCTCCCCATTCTGACCAAGGTCGAGGTCGGTGGCAGACACCTGAATGACAAACGTCCCAACATCAGCTCCCTCTGTTACTGAGGCTTCATAGATGGATGAAGTGAAGAACGGGACATTGTCATTGACATCTGAAACATGAAAAGAGCACAGACAAAGAGAACCAAAAAGCCTTAAAGAAAAGACGTGCACGATTGTGCTGTAACACCCCTGAACAGCCGACGCACCTGTGACATTAATGCAGACCGTAGCAAACGCTGCCAGAGGAACTGCAGCAACGTTCTGTGCTCGAACCCTCAGCAGAAAGCTCTTCGTTGTTTCGTAGTCCAGGGGCTCAGCTACCAGGATTGAAGCAGAACCATCGTGTCTGTTTGGAGTCAGGTAGAAGCGAACCGGCATGTTGGTCTCCGGAACAAGCCCCTCTTCCAGGTTGTAAGTCACACGGGGATCACCAAGGGGAGAGGTTGCTTTGATTGTCTGCACAGTTCAAAAAGTGTTTAATCAACACTTCTGCAAGTACAGCAACATTTCCCAAAGCTTTTGTGTTTTGACTCCCCCAGACACTCAGTTACAAAACACAGAACTGCTACAAAAGCTCTCTAGGTCTAAGCAAATAAAAACCAGTTACTGTATAGCCGTAGAGCTTACAGACAGACAAACAAATCTGTCCAATCTTACCAAAACTGAGGCATCTCGTGTAATATTCTCTGGAATAACAACTTCATAGCTGTCTCTTTCCCACTGTGGAGGCTGGTTTGTTGCACTGGTAACAGTTACAGCAACTTCAACTTTAGTGCTCCTATTGCCTCCATCTGTAGCAATAACCTCTCGAATTATAGATGATCTCTGAACAGTAAAAAAGGTTTCATTACAGAAGGTTTTGAACAGGTCTCAAAAATAAATTGATGCATAAAAGGCACACTTAAACCTACACAGAAGAAAAATCTTTGCAATTGAACTTAAAATATTAAATAGGTGCAAAGTTGATGAAAATTCTGCTCTTTGCTTTACTGAAGATTGTTGGAAAATTTTGATACATGTGTCTCAATAAACCTTAGGACATTTCCCACAAAATCTAAACAGAGCCAAAATAGCCCACTTTGTGAAGCCCCCGAGTTCTTAAGCTTACCTATAAAAAGTTTTTATTAAGTCTACAGGGTTCTTAGATTCACTAAAGAAAACATACTAAAAGGATATCTTCACCAAATGGTGTGTCAGTAACTTAGAAGCTAAATTTCAGTATTAAAATATGTTAGGTATTTAAAAACTGGCATCTACAGTAACATTTTCATTTTAACACAAATTACTTCAGAACTCTGAAAACCTCAAACTGTTTGTGCAGATGTTTAGAAATGGCCAAACTGATCAATCTTTCATGCAACAATTTTAATCATTATGCTTTCATCTTCCTGAGGGATAGCTACACTTAGTCCACCATAACTAACATCAATCAAGTAGGGAATCTGTATCAGGAGCACTCAGGTCTGTGCCTTAACTTATTGCCTGTTAACACAGTGAAGTCCTACACTGGGGTTCCTGCTCCCCTGCTTATGATCTCAGCCCCCCAGCCCTCGGAATTAGCATGCCAAAGCCAGGGAAATGGGAATAGCAGATCCTCAGAGGCAGTGATGCTTTCCAGCTGAAAGCAAGGTTTGCTTATATACAATTTACAGTCAGTGAACTCATGAGCTAAAAGTCTTAGACTCACATTTTATTTAAACACCGTGTATTGATCCTCTAACATGACGGGGTAACACAAACTCACGGCCTCAGTCCCTGCTGGGATAGACTGAGATAATCAGCTTAGAAAGGAAAGCAAGCAACATACCTGAGATATGGCTTGGTTCACAAACACCCAGCCTGTAGTAGGATTAATCTGGAAGTAATTTGGTTCTTCGTTGGCTATGGAATATGTGATGGCAGCATTTGAGCTGTAGTCATCATCCCGGGCTGCAACACGCAGGAAGCTGGTCCCAACTCTTGTGTCCTCTCTTAAGAAATCTAATGTAAGGAAAGGATATTTCAAACACATCGTTCATTCACTGAAGTACCACGGACATCTTATTAAGTCATGCAGAAACACTAAAGTAATAATGTACGGAAGCTATAACTTGATCTTCCTTGGAACAATGGCCATACACATTGCACTGAGTGTTTTAAACAGCTGCTATCACTCCAGAGCTGTGGATCACATCTGAACTTCATGTTATCACATTCATAAACTAGAATTCTTATTGTTTACAATTATTTAAATTGTATTTTAATAAAGGACTAATTGCTCTGTATTATACTTAAACTGAATTTTAATTTATTGCATAAAACCAGAAGAAAAGGACCACATTGTCAGAAACTGCTTTCTAGGATTTGCACTGTATAACTAATGGAGAATTGTCAGCCTTCATTTTTTTTTCTTAATATTATACATGTCTCGGGTTGCTTCCATAAACAGGAAGGGTTTTTTTGAAGAACCAACAATGAAAGGTAAAACAACAGACAATGAAGAACTGTGAAATTCAAATGGGAAAAGGAAAACTAAGCAATCAAAAGTTCTGAGAGAAATCTATTAATCTGAAAACAAAGGATACAGTTAATGCTCAGCACTGCACACCCACACTGTTATTACAGCTTCCCCATCCCTGGGCAGTCCCAGACACTGCCATGGCTATTGCTTCAAGGAGTGTTCCCATAAGGAAGGCCTATGAGCCAGGACTGTACTCGTTACATCACATGACACAGAGCACCAGTTCTGCAACTAATTAAGGTAAGAGCATCTCTGGCTGCAATCACCTAGTTTGTCACATACTCTACTGCCAGGAAGAAAACAAAACCCCCAAAATCGGAGACATCAGGCAAGCTCACACTCAGGGCACCGAAACTCTATCCAATGACTCTCAATTACATTCATAGTGGGTGTTTTCAAATCTGGGGTCATTGTCATTTTGGTCCAGGATGACAACATTTATCTGACATATTCCAATGAGTGGCTCCGCTGCCTGATCTGTTGCTGTCACAGTGATGGGATATTCCCTCTGCTTTTCTCGATCAAATACCTGAACAGTTGTCAGAACTCCTGAAAACAAAGTAAATACCAGACAGTTAAAATATGAGGCATTTGACAATATTCTACACGTAGATGTTTACTGGGCTGTCAATAAACTGAGATACAAAGCAATAGTTCAAATACACCTGTAACATGAACTTCGGGTCCAAGGATCCAGTGACAAGATTTAACAATTGCAGCAGCTGACATTGAACTGCTCAGACAGACACAAACTTCAGTTACACTTACATCTACACACAACTGGACAAATTTAGAAAAGGGAGCTAAGTACCAAACTAACTTTAGGAGAATGAGTTTATTAAAGAAATATTTCTTTTGAAGAGCAGTAAGTACAGGGTAGAGGAATGTTTCATGCCTTCTATCCTCCAGAAGTTCAGCCTGAACTTATTTTCAACCTTCCAAGACGAAACTCCTTTGCTGTTTGTAAGACTACTGTCACTTGGATAAATCATTTATATGCCACTAGCAATGTTGCAAGATAATGTCTGGGTGTTTTTTTAAATCCAGTTACAAAAACACACAAATTACTTCACACAGCAGAATTTCCACATTTCAGGGAAAACATCAGTTTTAGTTCTGTACTGGACATGTATGAAACTTGGTTCCATGGAATACTTGTTCATGCAGTTAATACAGTTTATATTTTGTCTGCTGACAACAAAACTGAACGAAAAAGCATGAAGTCTGATTTTATTTAAGCCTTTTTTCCATCAGTGTTACAAAGTGGTTTCTAAATGTTCTGACATTTGTTTTACCTGTGTCAGGATGAATAGTAAATGCTGGTAGGACACCATCTCTGTGCATCAAGCCATATTTCACTATGCCATTGGCTCCTTCATCAGCATCCGTGGCTTCAACCTGCAGTACAACTGTCCCTGAAGGCTGGTTTTCCAAGACAGAAGCATGTTCCCGATAATACTGGCACTAAGAGAGGGGAGAAGATAAAAAACCAACAGAAAAATCAAGGACTTAGCATGCAATTACTGGAAAAAAGCTATACCAGAGGATGAAAAAAAAAGAAAACCAATTTGGCAACACTTCATTCCCATGCACTGCTGTTAATGTTTTATCTGTATCATCACTGATTTACAGACTTCACCTGCTATTTTGTGGTTATATGAACCACACACAACATGAGGCCACTGAGCATATCCAACAAATGAAAATATCTGGAGAAAAAGCTGCAGTTACTTCCAAATGCAAATATTTTTCTAAATTAGCAAAAGTCTAATAAAAAAGAGGGCATGCACTTGCCCAAACCACAGAACTGCTTTGGTCAAAAAGAGATTTTACACAAAGTAACTTGGTCAAGGAGAGGTTACTGAGAATTTCCAAGACTGACATGAATAGTTGCTGACTTTTCAAAATATGCAGTACTGTCCGTCAACATCTGAGTCATCAGCATCAGACTGGAAATTTTTAGACAACAGATCTTTAACACGAATTAGCATTCTGAAAACAAATGACAGCATTTATTTTTTAAAGTACTTTACTATTTAAGCTAAAACACTCATTACTCTCTTACATTGATTCCAGCCCATGAGAGGAAGCCTATGCAATTTAGGGAGGTATTTTGGAATATTCTGGAACAGGTCCACTGCACAGACAGCCATCCCTATTGATTCCTGCTCTAATGTCACATGAAAACTCCGAAAGTGTGTCACAGCCTCATGTTGTGGAATGCCAGAGATGAGTTGTGGTTCAGAGAGCACAGTGCTCACAGGAGCTGTCCTACCACAAGAAGAGGACAAATCCTGCTGGTCTTAGGGAGGGATGGAAAAGATGGAGAAGACAGAGGCATCAGGACCCAAAAGGAGAGAGGGAAGCAGAGCACCCCCCGAGCAGCTCACCTGCTGCACATCTGCAGTGACAACACAGTGCCAAATAAACATTTACACATAGTACAACACAAACGAATGAGCCTCAAATATTTACCTTCTGAAAGACAGGTTTGTTATTGTTGACATCATCAATTTTCACAACAACCTGGGCAGTACTTGTAAGGGGATGGGGTCCTCCAGAGGCATTATCATCAGTAGCTGTGACATTAAGTACGTACTCTGTCCCCTGCAGCTTAGGAAATGGGCTTGAACGAAGTCTAACTAGCCCTGTAAAAACAACAGGTTGGAGGGGATTTTTCTACATCAATCAATTACCATTATTATTCTCGCTAGTAAGAGAGAAAACAAACCACTCTGGTTTGCCTATTCACCAATAAACCATAAGGCTGCTGCAGTTTAACTATGGTGTTTTTACTGCAGTGCGATATTAAAACAAAATTAAGATATCACAACAGGTTTGTCTGCAGGTATGGCTACAGAGCTGAACGAGACAACAGTTACACCTCAGCCGACCTGCACAGAACAGCTTTTATCTACCTGCTACAGAAAAAAAGCAAAATAAATCAAAAAAAGACACAGAAGCATTGTGGTAGACTGGTGGTTTACCTGCACCTGCCCCACCATCGAGCCTGGCTCTGTTCCTGTATCATTACTGCAATGACACACGTGTCACACGTCTACTGCTGGAGCTGCCATCGACAGCTCAGCTGAAACTACTTCAAGTTTGCCTTCCTGCAGCACAATCACAGCAGCATTTACTTGTAGAGGCACAGCCTCAGAAACCCTTATTTTGCTACCCCGATAATTCCCCCAAATGCTACACCCTGCTGGGTGGGACATAAAGGCACTGTCAGGGAGAGATGTGCTACAAGAACAGAGACCACGCAGTGAGGAGCTGTCACGCTTTTGCTCCATCATCCATCCATCACTTCTGTTATTCATCAGGAATAACAGTAATTGTCAGTACAACAGAGGATTGTCACAGCATCAATGTCACTCAATTTGCTTGCAGATGTACTGTTTTAGCTGCAGCGCTTATCTTTGACACATCTCCACTTTACCTCCACATTTCTGCCAAGGGGGTACAGACTATTCCCCTGACATCGTCCCTGAAAGGAACTGCTGTAAATCACTGCATAAACATTTAATGGTTTATTCAGCAACTAAAGCCCAAAAGTGTTTTGGAAAAAATGTTCATGTTCCTAAAATAAAGTTTCAAAGACTATAAAATTAATCGGTAAAAAACTATAAACGTACCTATATGTGATTATCTATATTAAAACTATGGAGCTAATCCCAGGAGATGCTATCAATCAAATGTTAAAATGCTTGGAGCACTTTAAAAAAGGGTTTTCAGAAGTGTCAGATATCTTAATGCTGGGGCAATTAGACACTTTCAAAACCACTGTTCCTCTTCAGGTGACAATGCATCTTTAGAAATTTAACTCTTGGATCCTGAAACTCTCTTTGTAAGTAAGAAAGGAGTTCACAATAAATTCAGGAATACACTTCAACACTTCCAAGTTACCTGCAGACCATATTTTTGGGAACATTTCAGAATCTACACATTAATATTGCAAAACCATGATTGCATTGAAATTAAAATTTCATGTTAAGTGAACTCCATGAAATAAGAGAAGGAATAACTTAGGGCACCTTATACCTTCCTATATATTCCATGCTTATGCTTTGAAAACTCAAAATACAAAGTAGTTTAACTGAAGTTAATTAAGTTAATTCAATCCTTCAATGGGATTTCAGTTGGTTTGCCTATTTCATTATGAAAACATCCTCTTTTGTTTTTTTCAGGCAATCAACAGCAAATAAATCCTATTAATTTAAAGGGATATGTCAACCCACTTGTATGTTGGGTGTGCATTTTTTTATTTATTTTTTCTAATGAGGACACCAATGTGGTGGTTTTTTTTTTTCCTTTTCATGTTTTAAAAACATGTGACTGCTGTAAAGAACTTTAAAAGATGTAAAAATTGGTATTTCAGAACAAATGCCTTAAACTGAAAAGCATTCTCCACACATTTTTTTTTTACATGCATGAAGTGTTCTTGGCTAAATAACAGTAGTCATGGGAATGTTTTTGTGTTTAAATTAAAAATACACTTTTTTAGGTCAGATTTTATATACTTTTGCCTTCACTGAAATAAAACAGTGGTAGTGTCATTCCACCTACAAATGCATCGTTTTGTGTCAGTACAACACAAGTAAACTTGGCTAAAAAGTGTTTGCTCACATGTGTAATCAGGACAGACATAAGCGTGGTGAGGGGGAAGCCTCATCTAAAACCCAAAATGTCCAGTTTCCTATATTAACTGCTATTCAGATCCTTGTCTGACATTTTGGGATATCACACTGTTATCGATAATAACATACTCCATAAAGTTATTGTCTATTAAGCTCCTATTACCTCTAACAATGCTCTATTAAGTTAGAAGACTGAAAGCAAACACTGAATAAGTAAAGAAGGTCAATTATACAGAACTTTTAGGAAATTATACCTTTTTTTAACATTAAACGAGAGTTTGCGCATCCTTCCCCCGCACTTTTTAAAATTAAGCTTCAAAGATAGCACATGCTATTCAGTTTTATAATAGCTACCTAATTAAGACCAAATTACCCAAGGGAATGGCTGGAGCTGTGCCAGGGCAGGCTCAGGATGGATCTCAGGAGAAGGTTCTTCCCCCACAGGGTGGTTGGCACTGAACAGGCTCCCCAGGGCAGTGGGCACAGCCCCAAGGCTGCCAGAGCTCCAGGAGGGTTTGGACAACGCTCCCAGGGACAGGGGGGGTTGTTGGGGTGTCTGTGCAGGGCCAGGAGTTGGACTGGATGACCCTTGTGGGTCCCTCCCAACTCAAGAATATTCTGTGGTTCTGTTCTGTGATTCTGTGAAATTCAAGGTGCATCACAACAGAATCAACATCACTGCAGCAGCAAAGAGCTGCATTACCTTTCTTAGGGTCAATAACAAAGTTTCCCTTCTCATTCCCAGACAGGATCTCGTATGTCACACCATCTCCATCAGGGTCGACAGCATTAACTGTAGCAATCAGGGTGTTTGGGCCTGCATCTTCAGAAACAAAACTCCTGTAGCTGTTAAAAAAGAAAAAAAAAACAAAAACAAAACACCAAATGACAGCGCTTTATGAATTTAGACAGGAAATAATGTACAGAGAACTAAGCTTTTACAACATCTACTGATTACCTGTTCAGAGGGCACTGCAGAGATTTGTAAGTACTAATACAATTACAGTGGTACCTTGCTTCTTTGTTAAGCAGTGAAATAGCAGTATTGATGATCTATCCAACCATCCATGTCTTTCTGACATTAAACCCCACAGATTTCCACTGCAAATTACCATGGCTTTGAAGCTCAGACTTGCTGAAGACTTGTGCTAACTGCAAAAGTCACTTGGGCTTTTTAGTTTAAAAAGATGAGCTTCACAGACCCACAGCAAACATTTGGTAAGTTGAAGCAGTGCTTGTTACAGCACACTTTCTGAGACAAGACCCCGAAATGCTCTCAATGTAGTCTTTGCCCCAGCATGACTAAGATGAGAGTCAAATCTGGAGGATATGCGCATAATGTCACTTTTACAAAAATCTCTTCTCAAGTCCAGACACATCACTGACATTTTAAGCTTTTAAGAGGCATTATCAGCCTAAGCTTAATGCTCTCTGGAGTAGAAAAGCCCCCTGCTTTAGCAAAGTCCCAAATATTTATTATTTTATCTGACTAGATTGAGCATAGGTCAGACTAAGCACACCACAGACCTGTCCACAGCAGAAATCCCAAAGAATGAACTACAGCTGCCTGTATCCAACCAAACACATGTGCACCACTGGGTTCAGAGTGCTTATGGACCCACTGGCCATATGCTGAGAACAGCAAAATATTTAAAGAAAGAGAAAATGGATGCAAAGAAAACCCCTCCCTTAGTTTTCGTTGTCAAGATACGTGTGTTTGCTGTGAAACCTTCAGAGAAACAGTTTCTTTCCTTCCCCCACTTTTATATTCAACCAAGTAAGAGAAGTAAATTATTCTGCTTTAGCTCAGGCACAACCCTCAAGACACTGTCTTAACTCTGCATCTGGAAAGCAAATGAACAGTAATGCTGATAATTTTTAACATGAAATACAGGGACACAAGAGTTCAGAGGAGGTCTCTTAAAAAAGAGAAAGTAAAAACTGACAAAATGAAACGGAGTGGTAGCCTAAAGCATTTCATAACTGAGATAAAGAATAACTGCGACGAAAGAAAGCTCGTGGCAAGGAATCATGAGTTTATACTGGACTGTAAATCTATTTAAACAAAGGGCTAGAAGGACAACATCATCTTCTAGATTTGTATTAGCTTGTCACAGAGCATAACATTAACTGCAAACAGTCTCTCAACGGGCCCTAATTTACGTGAGCTCACAATGATTCTATTTCATTGAAAGCGTCAACAAAGTTGTGCCTGAAATTCACCTCTGGGTTCACGACTATTTTTTCATAACAGAAAGACAGAGCAAAATCAAAGCCTAGTTAACCAAAAACGTGAGATAATTTGAATCCCAGGAGTGAATTCACCAGTCTACACATACACACAACAGCAGTTTCTGTGCTACTGCACAAAGAACAGAAAAGCTTCTTGTAAATGTTTGGTCATTTAAAACGATGTTAATTGTAATCACATTCTTCAGTAAACCTTAAATACTAATTTGCAGGGTTTGGGGTTTTTTTAAACTATATTTTCTGATACCAATTTGCTAGAGATGTTTACAGCACCTTTAATGGCATCGTTCACTTGTGATTAAAATATTAGGAACAGATATAGATAAATATTTGTTGTCTCTGAATATTAAAACATATTTTCCAAGCTATATCTCCAAAGCAATGCTGAGAAAAGAAAGGAGGGCACAAGATTTTGAAGACTGAGGTTATCTTTACATAAAACAAGCACTGTCAGAAAGCTTTGATGTTTTGTTCAGCTAAACCTCAAGCTTAACATTACTGAAATCTCTGCCTCGGTTTTGTTCTGAGCAACTTCTAAGAGTAGAAGGCTGATGCAGAAGCTGACTGGAAATTCCATTACTAAGTCTTTAACATGAATGCAAGTTTACTTTTGGCATTGCTTCAGATGTTTCTGAGCCCCAGCTATGGAAGAAAAGTGCTTATGGATGTTTTAGAAGGAAAAAAAATACATATATACTGTTTGTAGGGCATAGGACTAAGTGAAATTAAGTGAACTCCACTTATTGGCATTTATCTTATGTGTTTTATAATTCATTGGTCATTTAGGATTCTGTCACCTAAGCATTTTTCTTTAACAACTATAAACCAGAGATGCAGATTGCTGACTCAGTTTAAACTGCCTAATTAAAAGGCAAAATTCCCCCATGTCTCTGGATGAGGGATGAGGGCAACACTGTGTTGCTTGTTTTTTCTGCCTGATTTCCTTAGGTGGTGGAGAGGTCCTCTTGAAATGTATAATCTGAAACTATTGCACCCTATCTTTCAGTACACACTGGAAGAAATGTAAGTGCAAGATCTGTCAAAAGGGATTGTCCATATACTGCCTTTTTTTTATTTTTCCTGCCAGTAAGAGAGTCTCAGAGTGAAAATATCATCCCACATTTGTCAGTCCAGCTCTCAGATTTAACTGAACCAAAGCCAGCCACCACTCTGTGATCAGCCTTTCAACCAAAATACAAAAAGCAACAGTAAATGACAAAGATAACAGAGTTTGAAGAATATGCATTTACACTGCCTGGGAAAACTCGGGTGCTTCATCATTCACATTTGAGACGTGGATCCTGACAGTTGTTGTCCCAGTCTTTGGCTCTTCCCCTTGATCTACAGCCATAATGATGAACTCATAAAGGTGGTTGGGTCGCTCGTAGTCCAACCGTGTTGCTGGGAAAATGGTGCCATGAGAAGTGATGCCAAAGTCTTGACTCAGAGTGTAATACAGCAACTGGGCATTCTCTCTGGAATCACAGTCAGTGGCTGTCACTATTGAAAGAGAAGAGAGGGACATTGTGTAGATCAAAGTTAGTGAACTGGAATGCTAAGTGCTATAACTATTACTGCAGTAGGCCCTGCCTTGGCACACGATGCTGAAATCATTTATAAAACTGTGCTCTCCCCTGTGCTTTTTATTGAACTAGCCCTTACCTGAAAATAAGTCATTTAAAAATAAACAAAAGTGAAGTCCCCAGCTGAATTCAGCCACTAATCATGCCTTTGTCTGGTGGATTCAAAGAGCCCTGTACTATGAAGAACACATTCCCACACAGAGATGTGTATTCTCATGTCCACCATGATCCACAGCCCTGACTTCAGATCACTCAAACAGATCCCACGCTGTGTAACTAAAGGTGGAATATTTACATACATTATTCAACTGATGCACATTATGTGTTTGTCAGTTCCTATCCAAGAACCCATAAAAATCCATGCTAAAAGCACAGCTACCAGAACAGTAACTAACTACCATTAGTACAGGATAAATCACTGAACAGTAGGAGGTTACAAAATCCTGTTTACCCGGGAAAGGCAATTTTCCTGTCATTTAATTTCCTTTTCCCCCCTCAAGATTTAGAAAAAAATTTATGTAAGGGTTAAAGACTAATACAAGGCCCTTGTATAACTGCTTAGTTGACGAAAATTTACATTATTGCTACATTTTACAGAGCACCATCACTTAAAGCTTAAGTTATTGGTTCCATTGGGAAGAAGCAAAGTCTTTTTGTCAAGCATCCAAACAAAACCTCACACAGAACAGTTAAATTGTATATAAAGCTTTTAATGCAAGAGAGAATTCCTACATCAAGCCCACAAAGCACTCTCAGAGATGTGCAGAGAAGGTGAGTTGAAGTGTCCGTAATTTCTGATCCAACATCACTCTCTTCCTTCAAGAAATGTAGCAAGATTGCTACTATGAACCTGCTGCTTTAATAACCAACCACAACTGAAGTTCTGTTCCTTCAAAATCCTACAGAGAACATCTCTTTCCTTCGTCTCCCCCTCCCCCAGAACTGTTTGGGCTGTGGCAGTAATAAATAACTCTGACACAATTCTACAAGGTGCCATTTGCCTTCAGAGCTGCAACCACCCATGCTGGGACAGGTAATTTTGGCCTCTGAACTGAATTTTAACTAGTGGGAGGGGAAAAAAAATACACTCAATGTAACAAATGGTTTCAGGATTACTGACCTTGCAGAAGTGCAGTTGTCATAGGAACTGTTTCAGGAACACCGACTTTGCTGTAAATCGACTGATGAAATTCGGGGGCACAATCATTCACATCTGTGATTACAACCAAAACCTTAGTGGAGAAGAGGGAAATGTTAAACAGCAAAGTGAATTAAGGGAACAGCTTCAGTACTCTAGACATGTAGAAGAATTTCCCAAAAACATCCTTGGGCTCTTCAGCAGCTACAGCACACAGGATAAACCATTTTTCTTAGACTGTTCTTTTTCTGCAGAGATATTACATTCCAAGATACCAGGAATTGCCAAGTCCCAGACCCTGCAGCAATGTTTTTTACTCACCCTTCATCTCCATTGGTTATTCCCTATTACTAATTTAAAGGAAAATGGACCATCTGCTAGCCAAGCACACTTCTTCCATTATCTTATCTTACACCACTTCTGTGATTCGTAACACTAAAAACTCTACTGCCAAGCATATTACATTTTAGCAATAAAAATCCCCAAGACCAAGTTCTGAATTCAATTAGAGCAGCACAAATCAGATGTAAACTGATCCCCAGGGAAGTGGTCACAGCCCCAAGCCTGACAGAGCTCAGGAAGCATTTGGACAACACTCTCAGGCACATGGTGTGACTCTTGGGGTGTCCTGTGCAGGGCTAAGAGTTGGACTCGATGATCCTTATAGGTCTCTTCCAACTCAGAATATTCTGTGGTTCTGGTAAACCAAGAAAGAAATACAATTTTGCTTCTAACATCTTTAAAAATGCTTTCTTATTCCTGTGTCGAGTATGAGTCCACAGTTGCATTGCTTACTCTCCAGACAGTACAAAGGGTGTAAATTAGCCTGTCTGGCCATCCCTCCTGCTGCACTTCAGGCTCTCTGAAGTTGCTTGGGGCATTCTGCATTACAGAGCAACAGGTGGAGCTGTATTCCACCCAGCCTTACAGAGCAGATATGCACAAACTAGAGGTGCTGTCTCTCAGCTGCTGAGGTTTTATCAGTGTACAAGTCAAACTACAAGCAGGTACAAGTCAAACTACATTCAGGTTAAATGTATTTGTAAAATCATCTCATAATCCCCTTTCAAGTCATAGTCTGCCACTCTCCACCTTGTAGTACATTAAAGGGTCAACAGAATCTATCATCTCTGGTGTGCTACAGCCAGTGTTTGTTACACTGACATGCTGCTTCCCTGGCTCTGTGTCCTCACGCTTGTCCCTAATAATTCTGTCTCCTGCAAAAGGAACAAACTCATACTGCATGCTTTTCCCAGCTCAGTGAATCCATTAATTCAAACAAGTGTAATAACTATATTTGGAAATATTTTTGCTCTCAAAGACCTTTCTAAAATACCACAAACCATCATTTTTTAATGAGTTTTTAGTACTTTTTATTTTTACAAGTTCACTTTGTGGTTTTGATACAAAACAAATAATTTTCTGTTGTGTCTTTGTTTTAAACTGGAACAAATCCTAAGCATCACATTGTATGAAGGTTTAGAGTAAGACAAAACCTCATGTCTGGATTGGCTGCATCTGTTTCCTCATCTTCCCAGATAATGCCTAGGATCTGTGATGGGAGGGAATACTGATGTCCCAGAAA
>JAYRBT010000021.1:4693255-4708483 GCA_036023395.1 Myiotriccus ornatus | reverse complement strand
ACCTACCTCAGCAGAACTGCTGAACTGGTCCTCACTTTCCTCTGCTCTGACCAAAAGAAGATACTGGTGTGGGTCACTTTCATAATCCACACTCCGAGTTAAACTGATCTCTCCTGTTGCCTGATCAATACTGAATAGACCACCAGGATTAGTGAGTAAACTGTAGCTCAGGGATTTCTTTTGATATGACACAGCACTGACTGTAAGAAAGCTGCATTAAAAAAAAAAAAGAGAGAGAACTCAAGCATATAATACAATATTCTGAGAAATATGACAAAACCCATGCATATCACAAACGATAGTGCAACCCTGTAGGTTCGCTCTGAGCTATCCTCACTGAACTCAGTGACAGCTGTATCTAAACACCAAATTCAAACATTTTGTTACACAGTGGTTCTATCACCTTGGGGTTAAACAGATAAAGACAGGATTCTTGGAAGCAGAACACAGTAAGGATTAAAAACACAGGAACGGAGGATTTAATTTTTGCTGCAGCTGAATTTGCCTACTCTAACTTCCTTCTACGGCAGTGATGGTTTTCAGGCAGGAAGCTAAAAGATAAAGCAAGATGAAAAAGATTAATTTTAATATCAGCACAGTAAGTTTGCTGCTGCAGTCATATCACCCTGAAGTTCCAACAGATAACTGCAAAAGGATAAGAGCCAGACCCTAACAGCATGGGTGTTACAGCTTACACAGGACATGTTTTTAGCTCTTGCCTGGCACTATCTTTTTCCCATTGAAGTCCAATGCATTTAAAGCCTTCACGTGGAGACACACACAGTATGAAGTAAAAGGAGAAATTAAATACTTTTAAAGACATTTAAAGCAGCATATTAACTCTCCAAGTGTCTGTCACCTTATCATGCAGGTTTCTTAGGAAAAAGAATTCCATCTCCCAGAAGAACCCACCAACATGTGTGACCCTGTGACAATTAAAGTCAACAAGACAGAACTCATTTTGTGCAAACTCCTTCCCCCTTCTTGTATTTCCATGCTGCTGTCTTCTCACTACCCTCAGGTGCACTACAAACAATGGCAAACATTCCTGTAGGTCACTATCTCACTTGAGTTTTCTTCTGCACCTTCCAGTGATGTGGTTTCACAGGTAGTTTCAGCCAGTGCACGGCTGCATTCCTGCCACCAGGAATTCTTTTGCCCTCCTTCCAGCTCCTCTCCCTGGCTTCTTCACGCCACCTCTCCTCTCCTGTCAGCACTGAAAACCACAAGGCCATGCTGGGAGCACATTTAACAACCCAGCTGAAAAGCTTTTTGCCTTTTTTTGGCTTTGCATTCTCTGGGCTCAGCCTGCCCATGCAGCTGGAGCTGATTAGCACCAAAGGAAGAGGGAGATTTGGTAATGCTCCTCTGCTCAGCCCCAGCCTTAAATCAGCCTGTAATTAGGAAATCCTAAACCCAGACACCCAGTGCATGACAGCAACTCTGTTCTCCTGCCTATGTGGGTGATTGGTCCAATTTAAATATGAGAACTTTAGGATTCTAAATGGATTTTCAGGGATATTTCTGGTCAACACACCACAGAAACCACTTTCACAGGGTGCACTGTGTACATTCAAACCTTTTCTGATGTAAGAACCACACTAAATATTTAATTCCTTTTGGATATTACCAAGCAATGTGACCAACTGACTAATCTACTATCTTAGGTGTGCAAACCTATTTCTAAATAGTGATAAAAAACAGTTATGAAGAATTTACTTATTTTTAATTCCCAGGACTGCAGGTACCTGTTAGATATTGTAGTATTTTACAGTTCTTGAACTCCTTTTATTCCTGTGCAATTTAATTTTACTGTAATTTTAAAGAAAAGTCTTGTTATCTACTATTAATATTTTATCTTAACAGTCCTTGGTTATTCAGAACTGTAAAACTAAATGTTATAGACTGAACAGTTAAAATACAGCACAGATAATGTAATATAAAAAAACCATTTTAATTGTTGCAGAAGGAAGACATTTACTGGACAAAAGTATTTTCAATTCATGTGGAATAAGAAATATTTGCTGTAACAAGAAAACAGTTCATAAAAGAAGGGACTGAGTATTCAGGTGGATCTACAGGACTAACATTTTCTGTGATAACTCAAACGACATGGTTAGACAGGATGGAAAAATAAGATGACAAGTTCTATGGCATCTTCATTTTTGCTCAGTTTGTCACTGTGATGAAGACAGGAGAGCGAGTCTTTTGGTTTTTTTTCAATTTTCACTTTGTAGAACTCAATTCTCCGAATTTGACACATAAAATTACTGTGTTCTTTCGCATAGGACATCTTTCTTCACGATGGAACAGCGCTAATTTGTACTCTGCATTTTGTTTGAAAATTAGGACACAACCAACATCTAATTCTTTCAGTGTCATTTCGAAAAGCAAGGAACCAGTTATTCAATACCACTTCTCTCTATAAAAGGATAACTAAAAAAATACACCATCAAACTGTATCTTGATCACCTCTGATAAGAGAACTAAACTGCTGCTCACAGTATCTACTACAATTCACAAACAATATGAGGATTTCGGGAGATCAAAGAGAAGTTCAAACTTGGAGCACAACCTCACGGCAGTGTTTGAGCTGTTACTTACGGTTCTCCTCGTGGTGTGCTCTCAGGGACATACACAAAGTACGACATGTTGGTGAACTGTGGTGGTCGAAATCCAGCAAGAACAGAAACAGAGGCTGGAGACCCTCTCCTTCCAAGTTTATCTGCTGCCAGTACAGTCAGCAAATACTCCTTGTCCCTCACCAAAGGCAAACCCGTCGTTTTAATCCAGCCAGAGTCCTTCTCAACTTCAAATCTGTCTTCACCACCTAAAAAGAACAGGTCCAAAAGCTGCTCTTAGCAACAACATTTTTACTTTACTAAAAAGGAGGAAAATATGGTATCAATTCCCCATTTGGCTTTGGCTTAGGATAAGCATGCACACTAAAGTTCAAAAGTTTGTTAAGAACTTAAAAATCCTTATATTCATGATATTCATGGTTATATTTCTGAATTGTATCTTACTTCTCTGAACAACTGCCACTCTTCTGTATCACAGAATCATAGAATGGTTTGGGTTGGAAGGGATATCAAAGCTCATCTCATTCCACCCCCTGCCATGGGCAGGGACACCTTCCACTAGCCCGGGTTGCTCCAAGCCTCGTCTAACCTGGCCTTGGACACTTCCAGGGATGGGGCAGCCACAGCTTCTCTGGGCAACCTGTGCCAGGGCCTGACCACCTTCACAGGAAGAACTTCTTCCTCATATCTAATCCAACCCTGCGCCCTGTCAGTGCAAAGCCATTCCCCCTTGTCCTGTCACTACATGCCCTTGTAAACAGCCTCTCTCCATCTTTCTTTTATCCTCTAATACTTTGCTGTTGTTTGACCCTAAATATCCCACACCCTACTGAAGCCCTGGCCAAGAGGAACAAATTCATCTTTGGAGGGGTATTGCTGCTCCCCTTCTGCCCAGATACTTTTGAACTATTACTAAACTTTAAGAGACACACAGAAAAATTATCAGTGAGTCTGTCACAGCTTTGCACAACCCAGACCTTCCAAACTTTGTCAGAGGTGATCCAGAAGCATGACTGCTGCAAGGGACAGTAACATTAACGCTCGTCTCCACCCAACAAACTGTGCTCCTTCCACATCCTGTCTCGTCTCATGAACAGGCAGTCCCCATCGCCACCCCCTGCCGAAGCCCTGGGGAGCACTGACTGCTCCAGTCACCATCATCCCCCAGGGAAAAACATGGGCAGGAACCCAACTTGGCAAAGAAATCTGTCCATACCCTCAGTAAAAGTTGGTTTTTCTCACACACAGAGCTGAAGGCTTATGAACCTTTTTCAGGAGGAAGGGAAGGTCTTTCACTAACAAAACTGAGGATGAAAGACAAAAAAGCCACAACAGCAAAGCTTAATACATGGGGAATGGGAGAGTTAAAATCTACCTTCCAAGAGAAAATATTCCACAGTTCCATGGATCCCTTCATCTGCATCCACAGCAAGCAGCTTGTACACTTCAGTACCTCCTGGAGCTTCAGGGGAAACCACAGCCAGGAAGGGGAAGGGCTCCATGGCCCACTCGGGGACGTTGTCGTTCACGTCTGTCACAGTGAGGGACACGTGCACCAAGTACCAATCCTTCCCTAGGGCCACAGCAACACGAAGAAATTATTAGACAGCTACTTAATGGACTCAGAATAACAGAAACTTAACAATATCTGCGTAATATCCTGCGATATTGTTGGCATTAAATCCAGGAGAAGTCGGGGTTCTTCTGGAATCAACAGCATCCAGACTGTGGGGAAGAAATAACCAGCACAAGTACTGCTGACCTGCAAGACTGGGGATGTCATTCTACAAAGATCTCTCTTTAGGAAAGACCATACATTCTTTTATTTTCAAAATTTAAATACATATTTAAATTTACAAAATTTAACTACAAATAATTTCTAAAAGTTTTTTTTTTAAGCTAAAAAAGCATCAAATATGTTTCTATGCAAAGATTACAGCAACTCTGAATTCTGAAATCTAAAAATTGCCAAAAAAATTCTAACCAATCCACTCTAAGTAGTGATTTGCTGAAATCCTAGTATAGTTTTCACTTCTACTGAAGTTTAAATGCTATTAAATTCAAAAAATCAAAATCAAAATAAACTCCATACCTAGAATGGAACTATTCAATTTTCCAAAAATGAACAAGATGACACACTTAAAAACTGATAAAAAATTATTTACTATACTTTTGCCATGATTAAGTGAACCCATAAAGAGAGTGAAGCTCCTAAACAAGTAATAAATATTAGGCAGGTACTGCTGAAAAGGAAGCAGAAAGGAAACACAAGACAGTGACAGAGTATTTTTTTTTAACTGATAAATATTATCAGTAACATCAGGGAGTTCAGTATAAATATAACTCGGGCCTTTTGACCAATTTGGCTCCCAGCAGACTGACACTGCACTTGTAATAGTTTTGCTAGAGAAGACAAGGTGAGTGTTCCTGCAATGCATATTTAATGCCTCCAGTCCCAGAAAAGTGATGTATTCCCACCCTGAGTGACTCCAAAGGCAGCACAACTGCACTGACACAGCCTGGAATGTGGCCAAGGTAACAAGAGCCATCTACATTTAGGGCATGACTTATCCACAAGTTTAATAATGGATGTAAAGTCAGAGTTGATGGTGTTAATACTTAATTTCAGTGTTTATTATTTATACATACATGAAAACATATACACACATGCACTTATTTCCAAACCAGCTTTACAAGAAATGAAACAACATACAAAAAGGAACATCTGAAGTCATCAGTTTTAATTTAAATCTTATTAATAATACAAAAAACTTAGTATTTAAGACTCTAAATACAGTGTTGCCAAAATATCTAATCTTGTAAATGGTGTTACCCCACTAAGGAGGCCTGTTCTCCCAGGAAGCTGTGCCACTTAGGCTGAACTGCTGTACTTCTTCTTCCTCCCTACTTCCTTAATTGCAGCACTACATCCCTCTCCAAAAAACTTCCCTGTTACATCTAAAATCCGTTCCTTTGTGTGACATGTGCATTTACTGATGTTACCCCTTCACTCCCACAGAAGCACCACCACACCTTTCACATCAGCCTCTTCATCTTTTCATACTTAGAAACTGCTGTCCCCTGGCAAGTGGCATATTTAGTACAGCGTATCAGAATCTGCAATCTATAAACAACCACGAGGGGATTGTTGTGAACAAAACTCCTCGGTGTTGGGATAGAAAAAGTCAAATGCAAGTTTCTTAGATTCCCGAGACTTAATCCATCATGATCTTTGAGTATGTTCTATTTTTACCCAGAAAACTCCTTAATAGAAAAATCAGCGTTCACCCAAGATAATCACAAAAGTTCTTCTTAGTTCAACTCATAAAACTGTATTAATTCATCTGAATTTTGGAACTGTAAGTACACGTTTTTTTCTTTCTCTAAAAAGCAACAAAAAGTGTATTAAGAGTAACTTGTTAAATCCAAATTAAATTCTTTGTAATTACACCCTGTACCCAGAATTTAAGTTCCAGGGAATGCAGTATCAGTTTAAGGTAACACGTTTGAAAAAACAGTGTCTGCAGCAAAACCAGACCTCTAATTTATCAAATGGTAAATTACAGAAGTGATTGGTTTCCTGAAAAAGAACCTTAAACATGCCTTGCACCATTGTAGAATGACATTTCCATGGGAAAATCCTCAGTTTCCGCGTACATCCAAGTTCTACAAAGTCTCCCCAGCTCCAAGTGACACCATCTGTGGGTGTGTGTGATGTATTCCTGCACTTCTGCAGACAGAAGTGTCAGGAGGCCCAATGTAAGGATGCTCAATTCAGCTTCTGTTGACAAATGTTCTTTGAAGCAGTGCACGTGGAGCCAAAGTTTCCAAAGATGAACTCCAAGTGCCTCGCTACAAAACACCACTGACACTGAGGTGAGAGCACAGCAGCCCACACTGCTGGTGCACTTCCCTCGTAGTCACCCCCGTGTAATTCCCTCCAGCATTTAGACAGACTCTGTGCACAGAGCTGCTTTGCTTTCTCCTCTATAGCACATAGAAGCAGCCAAAAAAAGCTGAAAAAAACCTTATTTCCCACTACTACACTAAATAAAACCAGATATGTTTCAAAGACACATCTTAAGTCAGAAAACGTGCTCCCAAAGTCCCAGGACAGCCAGGCCAAGACACCTGAAGACACTATAGAGGAGGGAGTACGTTGGACATTGGTCTAAGTCTGAAATCCAGCACAGCAACCCACACCAGGGTAAGTTCTGGATGAGAAGTGCCAAACGAGATCACTGATCGCTTGAACGCTCCAAAGATCTTAATTAAAAGGTGTCCAAAAAGAGTTAAGTACAAAAGGGAGAAGTTAATGTCAAAATTGCCTGTCTCCTCTGAAAAGAACAGGTCTGCTGAAAGCTGCCACAAGTTTGTAAATACCCTCTCTTAGCCTAGTTTGCCTGAGCATTCTGCAGGCTTAAAATAGTGAGCACTAAATTAGAAGCTGAGTTAAGAACCTCTGAAAATCTGCCCCTATAATAGCAAGACCTATCAAGGATGTGAATGCCACCTAGAAAGATTATTGATGTTTGTCTCTCTCACGTCTGGAAATCACTACCCTAACCAACCCATGAGCTTGCTCTGTTGCGAGTTCTGCTAAAGTTTTTGACATGCATGTATTCCCCTATCAAAAAACAAGTCCCAACTGAAGAATGACTCGTTTTTATGGAAGAAGTAATAATAATCCTGGATACAAATTCCACTCTTTTCACCTAATGTATAACCAGTTCACTGAAAATTAATATGCTGGTACTTACAATACATTTGTAACCGAGGAAGACCACTTGTAAGGAAACTGTGCAAAAGTACATCAGGCCTGAGATTTGCAAGATCACAAGATCTAGCAAACTTAATATTGACTGGAAACTAAAAGGACTCAGGCACATTTCTCCACCTACTTCTGTTTTAATAGTTAAGAAACCTTAATGTCATTTTGATATCTTGGCAAGACTAAAGCTTTCAGAAGTATGTTGGTTACCTCTGAAACGTGTGAATAATCCTGAGAATTTTGTTAGGATATGCAGCAGGAACTGCACTGCAGATAATGGAAGAGACAGGCCTGGGTGCCTCTCTTGACCAGCAAGCATTCCCACTGCATATCACCTTACAGATCTTACGGGTATATTACCTTCTTCCATCAACCCCAGACAATCTGATTCATAAGAAAAAAAGAGTAAATAAATCATCATGATTTCACTTTCAGATAAAGGCAGTCTGGAGGAAAATGACTGTAAGTAAGTTTTCCCTTGACTGCATACCATATATCAAAGCAAAAACTACAGCAGGAACACCGGACAGGGCTGTACTTCTCCACAAATGTGACCTGACAACTCGTAGAAACAACATCAGGGTGTCCAACGAAGCATGATTGGACAAGGACTTGCCAGAGGACAACGAATGTGCTGAAGAGACTGACAGCGACAATAATGTGTAATATGTGGATGTCTAGCAGGACAATGCATTAAGGATTTCAAAGTACACGTTCGTGAACATGATTTTTTTTAGGCATAACTCCACATCCTAATGAGGGCAGCAAATATTTCTAAGTTTTTCCTTTTTTTGCAGTTATCATGACACACACACGTTACAAAATGCTGTCCCCTGTGTTTTGTAACTGGTAGAGCTGCTTGTCTACAGAATGGACCTTAAACCAGACCTAACTCATTTTTAATAAGGTACATAAAATTAACTTTCTCCCTCCTTTATGACAATTATCTGTGCTTCAAGACAGTGGATGGAAAGAAATTTTAGAGACATGTATCTCTCAACAGTTCAGGTATCTCAAGGTATCTCCTTCTAACAAAATATCCCCCTCTGTGTATCTCACAGATATATTATACATGTACATCAGTATATTAATAACAGAACATTATTATGTATCTGCATATTTAGTTTATTAGTAGTATATGTGCAGTAATATTGCTATATTATGGGAGAAATAATGTTACAATTCCACTCAAATCTTAGCAGAAACAGCTTAAAACTGATAATCCTCTCTGGATTTGGGTTAAGTCCTACAAACACACAGAGAGGTTCTACTTAAATTATGTGTTCCCAATACCAGGTCCTGACAACCAGTGGAGGTACCTGCCACTGTATTCAGCAGTGCAAGTCGACCACTACTGACATGCTAAGTCAGGAATCTGAAACAGGTTTAATTTCCCCAAAAAGCATTTTCAAACTGTTGTGTAACACCACACCAATTAGAATTTCCTCCATATTAAATGCTAGATACTTGACTTTCGAGCCAGGCACACCACAGATATCTGACACAATGTCATCCATTCAAAAGAAATCCTACTAAAAGAATGGTTCTGCTAATTAGATTGTTGGCACACACAGGGATTTTGCATTTGACAGATTTTCTTCCCTAGCTTCAGACAACAGAAAAATTTAAATTGCTTTCTCACAGATACTGATCAAGAAGAGATGAAGCTCAAAATGGCCCTTGCTGCACACAAACACGACAGTAACGTAACACTGGAACATCGTATGTCAAAAATCAGTATTTTTAAAAGTCACAGAGAAAATAATACTTCATATTCAAAAGGGTAAAATCATCTTTTTATATAATCACAAAGTGGTTTTCCTCCTATTTTTCTTCACTATGTAAACTAATGAAAACAGTTTCTGTGAGCAGACTGCTTTTCCCATGTATTTGCAAACACCCTCTCCAGTATGAAATCTAAGCCTTCTCTACAGCTCTCTTTTCAATTTATACAAAAAACTAAAACTAAAATTATAAACTCTAGTCCAGAGCTTTTTCCTGCTTTAGCCGCTTAATTCCCTATTAGAGTCAACTTGTGTATCATCAAAAATCCTTCTTAGGGCAGCTCATCCTGAAGTCTGCTTTTTTTCTCTCATATTCCCTCCAGTTGGAATTACTTCCTTTTAACTTAATATTACTGACAAAAGCTGCAGCACTGAAATTCATTCTCTATCTCCAAAATCAATCTTCATAATCCGCTGCTGAAACCTCATCACAGGTATCTATCTATAATTGCTTATTTTTCATGCCTATCTGTGGTTGAAAACTGATAAACAGAAGGACTTATTATAGTGCCTTACTCTGAATTCCAACTACATTAGGTAAGATAATAAACCAGCTGGCCCAAGTTTCTGCTCATGGGAAATATGGGATATGTCATCACTCACAATTTTCATCCTTTGGGAAAAAAAACCCAAACCAACAAAGAAAACCCATAAGCAAAATACTCAGTAATTTGCTCAGAAGTTTAATCATAGTAAAAATGGAAATAAATGGTAATAAGCCATTAAAAACCAGAAAATTTGAGAGAGAGTCTCTAAAACATCTTTCTCAACCTTTCAGATCTACAGAGATAATGGAATTACTTCTCTACCAACACACCCTTCATAAGAGTTACACATCAACATAATCTACGGCAGAAGCATTCCAAAGGATGTCAGAGTTTACCTCCAAAGTATTCCAAAGGATGTCAGAGTTTACCTCCAAAGTGTCCCTGGGTGTTAAGACTTCCATCATTGTCTGCTGGACCAATTTCAGCACTACACCTCTTTAACCTTCCAATGGATGTAAATACCACAGTCCCCCTCAGCTACCTCAGGAAACTGATTTGGTAAAATCAGAGTTTCTGTTCATCCAAGAACATTCCTTCCAAGTCCGCAAGGTCCATCATACAGACAGGATTTGTGCAAATCTTCCTAGGTTAAGACAAAATTCACTTTACTGCAAGGAAGTCACTTCTCCAAGAAAAAGCATGAAAACCTGTTATTTCAATGCCTTTCAGAAAAGCACAGCGAAGACCCAGAGCAGTGTCTGCTTCCAGCCTCCCCACTGGATTCCTTTCTCCAAGTCTCCACAATGAGCAAGCTTTTAGCACTGAGAGGCTTTAACAAAGGCAGCATCAAATATATAGGAGAAAACATAACATTTTAACTACTCAAAGTTAGAAATCTACCCTTTGGTAAGACACAAACCACATCTGTGTAATAAAATAAACTGTTATTATAAAAAGCAAAACCAACAAAACCACAATAGGAAAGAACCTTCATATTCATATACTGTGAAGAACACTCTTCATCCAAAAAGTTATGAAGAATTTCAAATAAATTACAAAGGATGGCACAAGCTTGTAATATAATTACCATTTTTCACATCAAATTTAAGATATATAGAAGAACTCAGTATTAAGAAGGAACAGAAAGCCCCCTCAAAATCATGAACCTCTTGGGCAGTCCAAGTTAAAGACTTGTCAAAACTGAAGAACATACTGGAAATTACAAGAAACAACCAAGTTTCTTGTAATCAGAAACAACCACTTTGGGTTTTTCAAGAGTTCTTTATGACTTGACTGAATCCAGGTTTATCTGAAAAAAACTCTTTTTCCAGGAAAGGGTTTCAACATTCAGTAATATGAACCAGTTCCTCCAACCTGGGATGGCACTGGGTTATAAACATTCATTGGGTTGCACACAGATACTGCAAACTAATAAATCCTGTCATTTCATACTGCAACTAGGAACAAAAATATTCTCCCACCTACCAACCAAGCTACTCCAGGGGTGGAAGGAAGGAGGAGAGTGATTTAATACTTAATCATTCAGTTAACAGCAACTTTTGAAGGTTACACTGGTTAAACCAAGCCTTGAAAATCATGCATGCTGAAACTGTCTGATTGCAATTTCAAATACTGTAGGTCAGAGTTTCCTCTAAACCCATCTCTTTTCACCATGTCAAATTATAAAAGATGCTGTCAATCTGTGAAATCCAACATATTCTCAGACTTCTGATTGCATTAGGATTATATGACTGTCTTTTCTCTCAAAAATCCAATGGATAATTCTATAAGACGAGACTTGAAAAATAAAATCCTTATTTCATTAAAAATGTAGGCTTCTCTGCATCAGTGTAATTGATAAAACCGACAATGCCAGACATTCTGATTTAAAAAATCTGACAATAGAGAATATGTAGTTGACTGAACATGTCTCTACGATTGTGGACAAACATTATACGTTCCTTGAATGTACTGAGGGCAGAGGTATTATATTATCATGATTAGGCAATAATGGGTGAGAAGCTAGGTTGCTCCTGGCATTTTCAGGTCATTTCAATTTATTTTTAAAAGAAGATTATGAGAGTGTTAAAAGTCTTGCAAGCCTTGAGGTTAATAGTGGTATTACATACTGCTCTACATCTACCAGCAAATTTTAGTATTCAGGCTGGTATTTTTGGTTTTGGTTTTGTGTTGGGTTTTTTTAATTTTCTCTAACTTCTAAGACTTTTACTCTAAATAGACAAATATTCTTTGAAAACGCAGGGCTTTGTTATTTGTTTGGGTTAGTGCAGGTGAAATATTTTGGGGTTGCTTGAGAGGATGTCGCCGTTTTGAATTGGCTTTGCAAATATCATACTGTACTATTTTAAAACCTCACTCTGTAATATGTCTTCATGTAAAATACCTACCAACTTAAAGTTTGGGAAGGTACATTTTCAGAAAATAAAACAGCTTAAAGCCCTAAGCCTCTAGCTGCAATCAGGGGAAATCTTTTTTCCCATTTTCAGACCATAACATGAGATAGAAGCTACTGGTTATTGTACCCAGTCCTACTGTATATCCTTCAAAAAAATAGGACAATTATGCACAAACATTTCTCTACTGTCATTTCTGAAAATTCCTGAGGTATATGATGGGCTACTTTTAAGTACAGTAGTTTGCTCATTCATAAAACATAAACCTTCTAAAGAGATAACTTTGATGGGCTCAAGCTGGGGACAGCCCACATTCCCCCCTAATATGCCTCATCTTTTCTGCAGATAGAATAATGACAATCTGGCATGTCTTTGCTCCTTACCATCATATGGCTTTTTAAATATAAGTTAAAGCAGACCAGAAAACAAAAGTAAAGAAAGCATCAGAGGAGCTCAGTGATCATGGCAGAGTGTTTCTTAACGTGGTTATCACCTTAATGTATTTTAATTGGTAATTTATGTTACCAGGGACTTCCCAGTGTGGCATCCATCTGCTGAGAGTGGCAGACAGAAAAACCAAGCATGCCCAAATGATGAAATAATAACCACAACAGACATCCTTAAATAAGAAAACATGTGTCTTAATAAATTATTGTTGATTGCCAAAAAGCATTATCATAAGAAGAGATCCTGGCTAAAGCAGTAGCAGCTACGGGGCCACTGTAAGATGGGAAGTTCTCCTGAAATTTTTCCTTAAAATTTCTTGGGGAAAATCCAGCTTGTTTCTCTGTAGCCCCACATGTGCAAGGAGGGAAAAAAAAAAAAAAAAGATAAAAATGCCACTACAATCAGTAGCCTCACTAACAGAGCCTGCTGTAATACCTTGGATCATTATGAACTCACAGAATGGTTTGGGTTGGAAAGCACCTTGAAGATCATCTCATTCCAATCCCTCCTGCCATGGACAGGGACACCTCCCACTAGACCAGGTTGATCCAAACCCCATCCAAGCTGGCCTGTATGCTCTATAATTTATTAGTTCTGTCAGATTATCAAATTTGTGAAGTTTATTTAGATCTTAAGCAAAAAAAAAAGTTTATTTCTTTTGCAGAAACTGAATGTTTGAGATGATAAAACAGCCAGAAGATCTAAACAGCTTCGGTGTTCAAGGGGTCTCACAAAGGTATTTTTAATCTGCCTGCTTGGAGTAGAAAGCAGATCATTTCAAAACATTCAGACCAATCAAACATCAAGACAGCGCTCTATAGTTTCCCCAGACATTCCTTTCTACCACAAATCAGTGACATTCCAAGCCTGTAAACACCCATAGCTGTCCCAAATGCACGTAGAACGTACATTCCCTTTCGACTTAATAGCACGAAACCCACTGCAGTTTAATGAAACCCATCTGCTGGATAATAGATGATGATTTCAACTTGAGCTCAGCTTGATGTGTAACTGTTAATATGGTTGTAATTCACAGAAGAGGTAATAAGAATTGTAAAAGGCAAAACATCATCCAGAAGCTACTTAATTCTTAGGGATGATCCCCCCCAGAATCAATACAGCTAGTAAGGGACTAAGGCCTCAGATAAAATTAAAACAGATGATCCTTGACTTCCAAGCATGAAATCCTTCAAGGTTGAAAATATTACTAAACTTGGTATCTCCACTCTCTATGTTGATTTAAACAGGGAAAATACACTTAAAATATGAGTGCTGTTAACTGTTGGAAGGCCCTTGGTGAATCCTCTGATAAGAAAAAAATGAATGACAGGAGATTACAAAGCTAATGCCCATGGATCAAGTAAGGTCAAGGGAGCTTGAGATGACAGAGGATTAGAGAGATGGGATCTTTCATGCACTTCCCCCAAGCACTAATGGAATAATAATGGCTCCTTCTCAAATTAAATGCTACCTCTATGTTAAAATATTAATGTGTATGACAGTCTAAGAAATTTTACCAGTTCACCGGGTAAAAACTTAAAATACACTATGCTTTTGCTCAGAATAAATTGCATCCCCATAAATTAAATGGGATGAAATCTGAAATGCCACAAAAAACGTGAGCACAACCATCGGTCCTTGCAGGCTGAAGAATATAAACCAGGGCTGAATGATCATTGGGGTCACTCAAGGAATTTCCTCCTCAAGGACCATGTGCCAAAAAACACACTCATGAAGCTAAGCCCTGAAATTCTGGAATTCTGCTTAGCATCTTGTGGCTCAAACTCATGTATGAGGTTTTCCTGGTGTTCCTCTTTGGTTTGGAGTTGTGAAGTTTGTGTTTTGGTTTCTTTTCTTTTAGTTAAAATGTTTGTTAGTTATGAAAAATGTAAATATTGTCAGGCCGTATTTCAATTTCAAATGAGTGTTTTCATCTCTCAGGATTGATTTTTTTCTGTCCAATGTCAAGGCAGAACCTCAGAAATTTCCAGTGTCTGAAGGGGCTACAGGGGATCTGGAGAGGGACTCTTGATCAGGAACTGTAATGACAGCTATGGGTAAAGGGTACAAATTGAAGGAGGGGAAATTTAGGTTGGATATTATGAAAAAATTCTTCCCTGTGAGGGTGGTGAGACACTGGCACAGGCTGCCCAGGAGGCTGTGGACGCTCCAGCCCTGGCAGTGTTCAAAGACAGGTTGGATAAGGCCTTGAGCAACCTGGTCTAGTGGAAGGTGTCCCTGCCCATGGCACAGGGGATTGGTACTAGATGATGTTTAAAGGGCCATTCCAACCCCTTAACATTCTGTGGTTGAAGCTCTCACAGTTATCAACACACAGAGAATGTTTAACACAAAGGCACACACACATCGCTGCTGAAACTGCAAAATTTAACTGCCAAGGGGCAGCAAGGACAGGCTGCTCTGCAGGGTGTGGTGCAAGAGGAGTCAAGGGGCCTCACTGTCACTGAGCAAGAGCAGAGCAGGTCCTGAGATTGGCCACCAGACAAATCCACAGGGATCACTGGAGCAGGGAGCCAAGTAAGCAGGGCAGTGTCGGGGCAGGGGAGGCACAGCCGGGCTCAGAACAGCCCTGGGGAGCCCAGGGAAGGACATGACCTCGAGCACAGCTCTTGGGACATGGGGCAGAGCCCACATACACGGCTGGTGACACCCCCCTGTCTGATCCCAGCACAGTGCCAGAGCTGGCTTTGAACCCAGGGACTCCCGGACCTGTCACTGCAT
>JAYRBT010000021.1:4667496-4693155 GCA_036023395.1 Myiotriccus ornatus | reverse complement strand
TGACACCCCCCTGTCTGATCCCAGCACAGTGCCAGAGCTGGCTTTGAACCCAGGGACTCCCGGACCTGTCACTGCATCCCAGGACCTGAAAATCCTGTTGGAACAGCCCTAATCTGTCAGGGAACATCCTACCAGTCTATGAAAACTATCAGGCTTGACTGATCTGTGATCTCTATTTCTTTAAACTGACTTCTGCCTGGTTTTTAAACCTTCCTGAATTCTTATTCAGGAAAGGAAGTCACCTGAAGTTGAAAATCCAGCAAAGTCACTGTCTCATCTCTTGTCCAGGCCCTGAAATTGTTACTCCTCCAATCCATACTATTAAAAAGGCACTTAGCACTCTAAGTCCAGATTTTCGTGTTGACACTTGCTAGTGACTACTTACTGCCTCCAGAAAACATAAAAACTACGGTAAAATTAAGTCTACACAGTATCAATTAACCACAAAGTGAACAAAGAGAGTTAGTAACATGCTATTTCCTCTACAGGTTACAGTTAATTTTATTGTAGCACTAAAATACACCCAAGTATTTGTTATTTCAAAGAATAAATAAATAAAAGAAAGGATTGGTTTTGGCATCTACATTAAAAAAAAAAACAAAACAAACCAAACCAAACAAACAACATTTATAAGCAAAATATGTCCCATCACAAAGTAACTACAGCATGTAACTGCACTGCTTATGACAATAATGATAACAGTGATTTGGCCACATCACTACCACAAATTCCAGAGCTCAACTGCAGCTTTGCCAGAAACCCAACCCTGCATGCTGAAAAGTTGTTCATACTGCAGATGCCCCTCAAAGCTACCCCTGACACAGAAAAATGTGTATCTGCACCAAACCTATGGTCTCCTACTAAAAAATACCCCAGATAGTGAACAGTGAGTCTCTTCCACCGGTAGTTACTTGCCAAGCCAAGTGCAGTGAGCTCAGATAAACTCACACCTTCCACAAGCTGCAATGCAGTGAGAAAACCCTTCTCCATGAACACGTGGAAGATCATCTGGATACTGAGACACTGAAGATCTGGTTGCATATGGAACAGTATTTGATTCAATGAACACCAACCCTGGACATGCTGCTGTGTTGATTTTCCCAGACAGAATTCAGAGGAAGTAAACAGGAGAGCATTTCAAATTCTATTTTAGCTGAAGGGAAAAAAAGAAACAAACATACAGCCCTTTGTACTCCTCTGAAGAAAAATTCAGGAACAGGACATCTCCTCCACAGTCCCATTTATGAACTACAGAGTGGGGGCTGTCCCATAAATGAGGAAGAAATACTACTGAATGTTGCCCTACTGCCATATACCAATCTTCTTGTTACTATTTCCATCGGGGGGGGTGTCATTTATTCTTCCTAGGAATGCATTAGGACCACTTGTGGCACAATGCTTTTAAGCGTTCTTTACTACTTTAGGTAATGAAGTGCATATTACAAATGAATCACAATAAACTACATTGAAAAGATAAAGGAAAAGAGGGTAGACTTTATATGCTAAAGCTTTTAAACATCATGTCTTATCCTTGAGATCACTGCCTGGGTTGAAGAACAGACTAATGACAGAATTAATTACCGGTTAATTTTCGGTTCTCAGTTACCAGGCAGCAAGAACCAGGGGAAAGTGGAAAAAAAAATATTAAAGAAATTAATACAACTTTATACCACCTGAACAAAAATCGACATCTCACACCATAGCATCTAGTATTAGAGACCTGTAGCTGCTGGAATGTTTATGGTTATGTACAATGTAAACTAAGTGAGCACAAATGTTAAAAGCAAAGTAAAAAAACTGGAGAAAAAATCTGAACTTGAATGTTTACTCACAAGAAAATTTAGCGTAACCATCTCTGCATTTTAATTCATCCTGAGAGCTCACTTCTGTAAATATTGTGTTTTCTCCTGGAGCTTTTGCTATATACTATATCTTCCTTATTTCAGACTAGTTAAAACATGTAGTTGTGCTAATCATCTTTCTCTCTCCTATCCCATCCTTTTGGTGATCTTTTCTCACATTACTGCAGTTTGAACTTCAAGTAAGGAAAGAGACACAACTTGCTAAATCTATTTGAAAGTATTATACGTATTTTAACTCCTACAAAATGAGTATGTATGTGTTCTGCAACTAGAAAGCTTTAAGGATCTCAATTCATTATTAACCTTTAACTGATGAAAACAATAGTATTAATAAAGGCGTATTTTGACTTTACTTTCCTTTAAACCAAGAAACTTGAAATCACCAGCATCTAAGGCATATCACTTGCACTGCCCACAATTAATTGTTCTCTACCTAATCTCAGAGTCAGAACTTATTTTTACATACTTAAGAGATTTATTCTCTTCCTACTACATACTATTAACAGTAATATGTCAGACTAGGGGAAAATACTCCAAAAAAGTGAAAAAAAAACAAACCAACCTGAAATCAAGTTAGAAGTTGTTTTGGATTATTTTTTACTGCAGAATTGCTTTAGAAATGAAATCTCAGGTGTGACAGAGTGACAAGCTTTGTTCCAGGCACTCTCAGACTTCTATATTCAGACTAGATAAGAGCCAAAACAATCACAAAGGTGAGAGCTGCAGTAACCCCGGGCTACCACTTTTCTAATATCATCTTCTTGATCCTGACAGAGGGAGCTATGACACCAACAAAGGGCTGAAACTTGAGCTACCTGACAGAGTGGGTGAACATCCCAGCAGCACACTCAGATTGACCCGATGGATTTTGTCACTGCCCCGGAGTAATGACACCCCTCTCGGCAGGTAGCCTTGCTCAGGATTGAGTACTGAGCGTTGGGAAGGGAAAGCACTTGTGTTTGGAAATTGGTCTATCAACCTCTTGGTCTGCAGCCAAAGCTCACTATGGAACACAGCACAAAGCCAGCGCGAGTGACTGACATCAGCACAGCGACAGGCACAACAAAACCCAAGGGAGAAAGAGAGAAGGATCTGAGAGTTGCTCCTCAGGACCTGAGTGAAAAGGAGTTGCTGCTGCAGCCTCCTTCAGAGGGGGAAGTATCCATGTCACTGAAACTGTCAGCACTAATTAGAACCCTGCAGGCATCCTCAGGGATTTAACAGACACCAAGGAATAAACTGCCTCTCACTCCTGTGGGCTGCCCCTCAGTCAGAAAACAGGCGAGATAAGGGAAAGGATCGCGTGGGAAGCTTTTCATCTCTCCCGCCTGCGCTGCTCTGTGGCTGAGGGAAATCACTCCGAGCAGCTGCACTGCTGAGAAGTTAATCGTTTCCACAACCACTAGAAGTCACATAATGCCAAACCCTTCCTAAACCTTTCCACGATGAAATCAGGCTAAACAACTTATTTCTGCTGATACGATTTTTTTCCAGAATACTCATCCTGGGCGATCTTCAGAACATTGCTACAATCACAAGTAACATGAAAATAACAACAGACGTGGTGAATACGCACAGATATCCACCATCCAGTAAATTAAAAATATGCTTAAACTAAGCTGTATTTTCATAGGCGAAAAACACTTACCAAAGTGGCAATTAAAAACTCAAAAAGGATTTTTGAAAGCAATAGAAGCGATCACTAAATGAAATAAACTATTCTGCTTAACTTGAGTAAGAGCCTGCGAATGATGACAATTTAAGTCACAAACGTGCCATTTTAACGGTGCATGCTGGACTTCTCAGTTGGTGGTTTTTTTCAAAGCAGCCACATAACTGCAAAGGTTCCATTTTTGTACAGACCCATCTTGTACCTGTGAGTCGAACACACAACTTGAACAATGACTCAAACCTGAGATACTTCAGCTGCACGCTTCAAGTTAGGCATTTACAGGATGAGAACTACAGGGAACATTTTAATAGCAAACACCTGTGGCTAAGAAGTGTGGTGTATCTAACATGCTGTGCCACGACATACAGGTAATACAGGCAAGACACCTTGTGGATCTCTTTCAACTCAGAGTATTCTGTTAAATATTACGTATTTCTCATGCCACTCATTAATGACGAAGAATTTTTAACGGTGAAACAGTTAAACTCTGCTAAACACCCTGCTGCTCCAAGCATTGCCACAAAGGTTTACAGTCCACGCTCCCTAAGCCATGTACCGCTTCTTGTCACTTCCAGTGCTTTAATATTAACAATTTACAGATTCAAAAGACCAAAACTATATTCCACAACATAACAGCATGTGACACCTGACGCTAAAGCACCTGGTACTGGTTGTCACTTGGGGACAACAGCTGACGGGACAAGACCACTACTACTGAGTAAGTCGCAACTTCTCTGGCGGTCGCAGCCGCCCGTGTCGGCGGCACCCCCGCGTCCCCCCGCACCCACCTCTGCGCTCCTGGACGCGCACCACGATCTCCCAGGCTGCCGCCGCCTCCCTGTCCAGGGCCGCGCTCAGCATCACCTCGCCGCTCTCCCGCTCCACGCGCACCGGCGACTCCTCGACGGGCGGCGACAGCAGCTCGAACCAGGCGGCGGCGAAGCGCGCCGGGGCCAGCGTGGCCAGGCGGGTGCCCGGGCGGGCGTCCTCGGGCAGGGCGAGCGCCAGGGGCGCGGCGGGCGGCAGCGCGGCCCGCCGGCGGCGGGGCGGGGGCGCCGGGAGGCGCTTGGGCTGCGGCAGCACCTCCAGCTCCAGCGGCTCGCTGAGCAGCGCGGGCCGCCCGCGGTCCCGCGCGTAGAGGCGCAGCAGGATGGGCGCCCGCAGGTGGAGCAGGGAGCGCACCAGCACCACGCGCCCGCTGCGCGGCACCACGAAGAAGTGCGCGCTGCGCGGGAGGGCGAAGTAGCGCAGCTCCGCGTTGGCGCCCGCGTCCGCGTCCTCGGCCCGCGCCTGCCACACCTGCGACTTGAGCGCCAGCGTCTCGTCCACGCGGAGCTGCGCGGGGCCCGGCCCCACGAAGCGCGGCGCGTTGTCGTTGTCGTCCAGGACGCGCACGGTGAGCGCGGCCAGCTCGGCGGGCGCGGCGCCGCGGGGCGCGCAGCGCTTGCAGCACAGCGCCAGGCGCAGCGAGTACAGCGCCCGCGCCTCGCGGTCCAGCGGCCGCCGGGTGCGCAGCCACACGCGGGCCGTGCGCGCGTCCAGCGCCGCCTGGAAGTGCGAGTGCCCCTCGCCCAGCAGCTGCAGGTGCCAGCGGCGCCCCTGCACCTTGGCGCACCAGGGCTCGGGCCCCAGCCGCGTCAGCGGGATGCTCAGCCCGCGCACACGCGTGCCCGCGGGCCGGTTCTCCGCCACCTGCCCGTCGAAGGCGGGTGTCCTGCGCGGGGCGGCGCGGGCGGCGGCCAGAGCCCCGCACAGCAGCAGCAGCAGCAGCAGACAGCCCGCGGCCCCCAGCGCGCCCATCGCGGCTCGCAGTGCGCGGCGCTCCCGCGGCGAGTGGGCGGGCGGGGAGGGGCCGCGGGGCAGGGCCGCGCCCGGGGGGCAGCCGGGGCCGCCCCCGCCCCGACTACCCCCGGCCGGGTTCACGCGTCCCGGTTTAGGGTGTCCCTGCCGGGTGAACTGCCCCAGTTACCCTGCTGATGGAATAATCTCCTCCAACCCCCTCCCCCCCACCTTCTCCGGGAGCCAAGTTCTTCGTCCGCTCGCCCGGGGTGATGTCCTGCAGTCTGTCACATGTGTCAAACAGGCTCTCCCAGCGCTCTGGAAATGTTTTATTGATTTCTTGATAGCTACCTGTTCTAAAATACCGGTTCTGCTCTCAGCTTGTACCTGAGCCTAAAGTCATACCCTTGGTCACAATTAATCAGCTCTCTAATGCCTTCCGAGTTACGAAGGTAAAAAAGAATTCTAGGTGAAATGTAGCTCAGATAGAAATGTTTCTGGTGATATAAACAGCAAGAAACGTATTTCAACTATCTGTGTTGGATTTTCAGCATAAGTAAAACTAAAAAAAAAAAAAAAGCTAAATTTCACCATTGAACTGGCTACGTAAATCAGGTGTGTTGCTAGAAAGTTACTACATTCTAGATTTGATACTGGATACTAGATTTGAAGTTCCTCTTCAAAACAGAACTGTGCTTTCAAGAATAAAGTCAAACACAATATAAAATAGGAATTAGCTATTTTTATGTAGTACACGAATAATTTAAGATCAAGAATAATTCTGAGATTGAAAACAACCCAAAACATTTAAAAATACTCCATATTCATCACATTACTCAAATTTCATGAAACTGGATAATGTTTACTTTTCTTATAAACCAGACAGTGCATCTTCCTTATGTGTCCCACTCAGGACTGTGAAAAAGTTCATAAACACAGTACTGTACCTTTCTGTAAGTCTTTTAGAGAATCTGGTTGCCTTTTCGGGGATTTGGCAGTGCAGGATCAAGTAGGAACACTATGGGAGACTCAGAAAGAAAAGTCCAAGTGCTCTACTATTTACCAGTGGGGAGTGACCTTCTCCATTTCATCCTGCAAGTAATTAAGGAGATACCAATCATCAGCTTCACACATTAATATATGCTCTCCATTTATGCCTCATATTGAAATCTATGAATAAAAACACCCTCCATTATGGGATGTCATCTTCAGTGCTTTTGTGGAGGCTTTTTTTTGGTCTTAAACTAGAAAATTTGTGACACCTGTGGATTGTGTGCAGAACAAAGGGCAACAAAGATTGGCATGGGATGGGAAGAACTCAACTTGGTCGCAAAGATTGGCATGGCTCCAAGATAAAAGGAACTTTTCCAAGAGTTTCCTAACTAGTAGGATACTATGAATAGCCTACAACTAGTATTTGATAAAAAATTGATCAAATTATTTTGTGAGATCATTTTAATGAGTTTTGTTTCTACATCCCTTAGGATTTCTCTCTGTAAAAACCTGTGAAAATATACCAGGAAAGGAACTACATTGTGAAAGTCTTTCACTTCTGCACCAAAAATTCAAGAGATAATTTAAAATACAGTGTGGTTCTAACAGATTTCAAAGATGAGCCTCATTCATAATTTCAAATGCAGAATTCAACCTACATTATTTTAATCAACATATAGACAGGAAACTGAGAGATTTCACAAGGATTTTTCAGAAAAAAAAGAAAGACTTTATACCATTGTTTGTTAAAAAAATAAAAGGATGATGATTTTTATAGTTCACTGCCCTATGGTAATCGTAGACAAATACTTGAGGCTCTGTAATCCTATTACTAACTCTCTAAATTAGTGGGAATCTAAATTGGTGCCCTGGGTATTTTATAGTCAGACTCTTTCTGAGTCTTTTGGATTTTTCCCTCCTTTTGTTCTATAAAAGTTGGATTTAAAACCCTCAGGGTCCCATGCCCAGGCTGCACAGATCCCTGCAAGCCTGGAGTGCAGGTGAGCATCATTTGCAGAGGTCTCACATGACCACAGGTACCTCCTGGTCACACATAGCACCAAGTATAACCAACCTACTGGTTACTGAGGTTCACCTGTGTGATCAGATGATGGCAAGGCCAAGACAAAACCATTATCTCTGCCAGTATTGATGAATTCATGGAAATTCTGGAATTCATGGAAATTCATTGGAAATTATGGAATTACAGTCTTTGTAACTCATTGATTTATATATTAATGTAAATTTTTAAAGAAACATCATGATAAGTATTTGATGCAGAATTTGCAGCTTACAAATTAGAGTGCCTTTAAAATATGAACAGGAAACCATTCTGAGGAAAATCTTGCCTTAACCATATGGAACATCACTGTCAATATTAAGGCAGGAGAGAACAGTGCAAGGCATTTTTCCTGGTTTACATATACCTTGTGGCTGAAGGGCAGGATGGCTTAGGGAAAAGTGGGACAATCAACTTTGCTTTTGATCAAAAGGCAGATATGCCTGAAGCAGTGAGTGCTCTTGACCGCCACATACTTTCCAGGAGAAGAAAGGGGCTGGAAGTCCTCTAGGATCTTTTACTATAAATAACTATAAATACATAACAATAACAGAATTAATCAACCCCTCTGGAGCAAGCTGGTGTGTGTGTCATCTGGTGCACCTGACAGACATGACTCCCAAGCATTAGTTTGAACTCTCAGGAAGGGCTCTACTCTGCTCCATATCTAGACAAAGGAAGCTCTTCCCACACTGTTTACTCCCCACTCATGATTCCACAAGTGTCTTGGCTCACAGCTCTGCAGGATCCAGCCCAAAGCAACACAACAGCCCCCGTGTGATTTTAGATGGTTTGTACATTGTCACTTTTTATAACAACACTTGTAGCTCCACTTCCTCAAATGCAAGTGTAAGTGATAAGCCTTTCCTGTATAATTTTGCAAATTAAACCTAAATTATTCAGAAGTACAGCTGCTGTTGTCTAATCCTTGCTAGTTCTTTATGCAGCTTTCTCTGTATTAGTCACAATTTTTTCTTGGAATCCAGCACTTGAATGAGTGCAAGAAATACCTTCTCTCATACTAAAAGCAGAAATCTTCCTCCAAAAGGGAAAAACTAATGACATTTTCAATATCTTTCAGTATTTTATAACAATTACTTCCCAATTTATTTCAGCCAGCTGGAAGACCTTTTCTGTTGTTAAGCATAGTGTGCTATATGCAAGTCCAAGGAGATGTAGAATACAATAATGTACCTAAAAAGACATACTTATGCAGCCAGAAACACCTCCTACATGACTTACACTCAAACTAAATAGCTATACATACATATCAAAAAGCAAAACTGGAGGTGTGTTGAAATCAGACAACACTGTCATGATAAATTGTCATTCAATAACATTCTAATGCTATGCTCTGTTTTCCCAGGTTGGTGCCTTACTGCTTACCAATTTAAATACATTATCAATAATGTCAATAAACAGAAAAATCTTTCCAGAAAAGCTTTTCATAAACATCCTAAGTTTTCACATGATAAAGTTTTTGTTTCCCAGAATTTTGATATACCTGATGACACAGAAAGAGTAATTTCCCTTTTTTTAAAAAAATGACCTTTGCATATGACTTTATCCAACTCTCTAAACATTCATTTTTCTCAAATCTATGCTACTTCCCTATAACTGCCTTAATAAAATGCCTGTGTGAGAAGCAGATTGCTGTTTTCACATTCAA
Source organism: Myiotriccus ornatus (assembly GCA_036023395.1). NCBI lineage: Eukaryota > Metazoa > Chordata > Aves > Passeriformes > Tyrannidae > Myiotriccus > Myiotriccus ornatus. Next base: position 4,684,120 of record JAYRBT010000021.1, on the reverse strand, counting down.
TACATAAACCATAACAAATGAATGTGCTCAGTACTAAATCTTAGAGAACCTTCCTGAGAGTATTTTTCATTTATTTGTATACATGCAAGAAACAGAATCCATTCATTCTTGCTTGTCTTTCCTATTTATAAGCATAATTCTCCAAAACTTCAGTATCTTTTGGTTTGGTCATCACATTTCTCTGTGTTTCAGAATCCCAAACTATTTTCACCTCAGCAGAACTGACCAGAAGAACAATTTACATTGTCAGAATTTGCAGATTTGGCAAAGAAAATGTATCTGATTCCATCCTGCTCAGCTTCCAGCAGAAACCAGGCAGGCTTCTGGTGAGCTGCTCATCATCCAGCCTAAAGGGCTGCCGAGAAGCCTGGTCTTCCAGATTCCACAGTTTTGGGAAGCACATCACTGGACAGCAGCCCTATGGCTTGGGATGTGAAAGCTTCCAGGGTCTGGAGCGGACAACTGCCACAAAATGAGGGAGCCCACATCTGCCAAAGTCAGCAGATCCGAAAGCCACAGATGGACTGACCTAGATCCAGGGTAACACTTCCATGAAGACTTTCTGGAGCTGACAGGGGTTTGCTCCTAGGTGGAAGGAACCAAATTTTTAAATATCACCAATCAGCACATTCAACAGAAAGGTACTTAAAACAGCCTTACATAGACTATCCTCTGAAGAGAAAATTTAAATAACTACAAACAGTGTGACAATACCACACACTGGTGCCTGTGCTCATTTCAGGTGTCTTACACTGTACATCTCAATTAGCATGTGTCAGTCAGATCAGCAGTTCTTATAAGAAATATTCTGGTTTAGTCTGTAATAAAAAATAATATACTACCCACAAGGGCAGAAACCACCTTTAAAGTTTTAAAGTAATTAGCTCATCTTCATCTTTCAGAATTAAAAAAGCTCTTGAGTGATACAAATATTTTAATTTTTTTTACTTACTCTTCGAGCTCTTGCACGTTAAAAATGTTCAAGCTTATTAACTCTGGAGATTTGGAAACTAAAGCTGCAATTAGGGCATATAGAAAAATTATACAAGGGGATACAGAGAAAAGACAGTGCGTTAAAGTGGGTAACTTCAACACTTTTAATGTGCATCTTCTATTGCATGGGCTCTTAATTAAATAAATAATTAGAACCAACAGTGTTCCATACCATTTAAAGTAGATTCTTTTCCACAGGCTACAGAAAAATTTAATAGTTGCAAAGCAAGAAATATTTCTCTTAACAATGAAAAAATCTACTGCATCTCTTCACCAGTGTCATTTCCAAAAACAAGTAAAAACCCAGCAATAGTTCATGTTTGTTACTAAAGCAAGCAGACACTCATGACACAGGAGAGAACTGCTGGGTTAGTGCATTTCATTTTTACACAGTAGTATCTTTTATTAGAGCCATGCTTCAAATTTATGAAGTTCAAATAATATGGAAGGGTTTATTTGAGGTTGTTTTGGGGTTTTTTAAAGCAAAAAGTAATTCTGGTGGACAACAAGGGTAAACTTCCACATGTAAGTTTAGCAACAGTTTTTAAACCCTTAAATAATTTTTTTTTTAAAAGTGAGACTATCTGATTTTATTAAATAAAACAATACTACTGGCAACTGCAACATCTTTCCTTTTAACTTACAGAGATATTTTTAAATTGTCTGCTCCCTATTATTCATTGTTCAGATATTTATTTGGAATCTGGGGAACGTGTTTCAGGGGGAGCAATGTTCATGTTCAGCTGCAGAGAGATTTGAGGCAGGAGGACAGTCCTGACCTTCTCTTACAGAAAGTGCTTAACCTGCTCAGCTGGTCTGCACATGGGCACAAATACAAGATCCAGAAAGAGAACAAACAATCCCAAGTATAAGATTCTAGCCAAAAAACCCCAAAGGCATTCATGCTCTGATTCTTGATAAAGCACAAGAAAAAACACTTAACACGGATGTTTTAAAAACTTAAGGCGTGAAAGCATATATAGCAACAAAAATCCCATTAATGGCTTCAGCCAGGTTAAAGTAACTATTGACACTTCTGTAGCAGAGCAAATCCATGAGTGATGGCAACCTTAAAGAAGGAAATGCATACAAACATATATAAATATATATATATAAATATATACACACACAAATGTAATGGATTTTCCCATGGACTGAAAGTTACACATGAACTCAAGTACTTTGCAGGAGCTCTGATTCATTTCCTACTGAAATCTGTAAGATACTCATTAGCAACTTCACAGCTTCAGTATCCCACTTTTTATACATATATATATATATAAAAATATATATAAAGGAACATCTGAGTGTGCTCCTCAGAGCTGATGGCACTACATGGATTATACCTGCTGTTTACTCCTTGAAATAAAATGCAATTAAAAAGTCTATCTATAATATCGTAATGAATAACATTTTCCTTGTTTCACTCCTGTCTTTTACAATCTGAGATCTCCTCTCACAGCATCATTCCATTTCCAAATCTATTCTACTGTACTTTGATATCGCTGCATACAAATCTTTGCAAACCCATGACCCAGCCTGGGCAGTGCTTCTCCGGGCTGCATTTATTTATTAGTGCCCACTGCTGAGGCACCTGTTCGGAGTGTTGCTCTGCAAACAATCCTTGTTAGCACTGGTGTGTTTGTTATAGAATAATTGAAATTACAGGGGAAATTTCCTATGGCTTCAGTAAGCTTTGGAATAAGCACAATATCATTGTATAATAGCTAATTAGATACTTAAAATTCACTGTTAATTTTTGAAGATTATATATTTGATTTGTACTGCTGATGTAAATTTTTCTTAATTTCTCTCATACCAAATACTGAATTCAGTTTTCTTTTTCTCTTTAAATACTATATTTTTTTTTAGAATGCCTTATTTCAGTTTCTGTAAGGTGGTAAAATCTTGCAGTGCTTGTTTTGAAGGCAGTGCAATGTTTGCCAGGTTTTTTTAAAGGCCAATAGCAATTTTTATGGGGTTAAATTTTAGTAAAATTTTAATTTAGGCCACAGATGACTAAGAAAGGACTTCATCAAGCAAGGATTTCGTCAAACAGGGATTTTGTCAAGCAGGAATTTCCAGTGTATCTTCCAATCAGAAGTACTAAACATGGAGTTTGCAGAGTGTTGTCACAACTGTAGGTATTTTGCTTTATTTGCAATTGCTTGAGGAAGGAAATGTTTTCTTCATTAACTTATTAATGCATTGCCATTCTTCTGTTCTGGCTGTAATACGGTGTCATTCCAAGGATGATTATGAGGTCAGTGTGAGCATTACTGAAAGAGACACACCATTTTTGTGATTAAAACCTCGTGGAAAAAATCAGAAGTATTTCTTGAGCCCTCTAGTGTCTGAAATGGCGTCTCAAAGGGCTCGGGAAGGATCCTGCTTATTGACATTGATACTCTTGAGACTTTTACAGATCTTTTACAGTACTTTTCCTGTCACTCTACTGATTTACTAATGTACACACAGTGCATTATTCCTTGCAACTCAGCCGATATTGAGCACCTTTCACAGCTGAGATTCTAAAGAATACAGAACAGTAGTTTAAAAAAATGGGGAGAAAAAAGACTTTTTAAAACATCCCTTTTCTGTTTACTATTTTTCATCAGTATAAATGACATGCAGAATTCCGTGGACATACCAAATGTGCCTAAAACTTTCGGGAATCCACCATTTCTGCACCACATTTAAAAGTCCTGAATGTTATAAAGCAACTCTACTGATACTGAAGATCCTGTGTCTGTCCCTTCATGCTTTCACACTGAGCTGCCCAGTTTGCAGAGGAAATGGTATGTACCTCCAAGCTGAAAAAGAAACTAGCCAAAAATCATTCACAACCTAAAGCACTGCGCTGCATGACTCCAGATCCCCTTAATGAACCAAACTCTCCCTTTTAGCCTCCTGAACCTCACACCACAACGGACAATACAATGACACCTTCTCAAACACAAAAACTCATCAGCTGCCAGCTCACTGCTAATAAACTCATCCAAACCAACTTATTAAGACATAACCTTTAAGTGTGTGAGCAAACAACGTGCAATCAAACCCGCAACACAAATATCTATGAAGTGAGATGAAGTATTAGGATTACTGCAGCTTTCTCTGAGCGAAGCCAAGCATATGGTGGTATAATGGAGCATGAATTTACAGCAGCAGAGATGTACGATATAGATTAAAGCTTCATCTGTGAGAACATACTGCACGAAAGAAAAAGAAAAAACAACCCAAACCTTTTTTTGTTTTCTGGTTTATGGCACGATGAGCACCGAATGCTCTTCCGTGGACCGAGGGCTCCCTCTGCTGCCAGCGGGGAAGGGAAAATGAACTAAAACCAAACCCTGCCTCCAAAGCCACTAAAAACGTGCTCCCGAAGTAGATTTTCTGTTTATCAAGGACTAAACAGGTTATGTAGATGGATGAAAAGTGTTCAGGTAGGATGGACAGGCTCCTCTGATCCATTTAGCGCATGCAACGTGGAAAGAGCCAAAGAAAATTAGTTCCAGTCCACTAATTCTGTTTGCATTCGCTGCAGGGGCTGTTAAGTGAACAAGCAGTTGACACATTTTGTTACGTTTTAAAACCAGATCAGAAATATTTGGTAATTTACCTGAGAGAAACCTCTGTTTTTAGGAAGTTGGGGTTTATTCATCCTGGTAGAACAGGTTTTCTTGTTCAAGTTGTTGCTTTGGTTAAATTAAATCTCAAAGTACGAGTGAAAGACCTACAGCCTCTAATGAGAATCTGAGTGACCAGCACTGAACGCTGAAATTTGAGATGTCAAAGTCACTTAATTAACATGATTGAAGCTACTAAATGAGTATGACAACAATAGCTGCTTTGATCTGCTATTAGGGTGACTTTGTACCCAGTCTGATCAAGGCCGGTACCTTTGTCAGCTTTGGTTTTGGTTTGGGGTTTTTGTGGGTTTGGTTTATTGTTGGGTTTTTTTGTTTGTTTGTTTGTTTGGGTTTTTGGTTTTGTTGGGTTTTGGCTTTGATTTTTGTTGGAGTGGTGGTTCTTTGGGGGGGTGTTGTTTTGTTTGTTCTTGGGTGTTTGTTGTTGTGTTTTTGCTTGTTTTGTGGTTCTGTTTGTTTGGTTTTGGTTGTTTGGGGTTTTTGTTTATATTTGATTCCAGGGACAGGGCCATGGCTGAGGGGCAGGATGTCTTTCAGTCCCGGTTGCTGACTGTGGGATGCAGCACAGTGAGGTGCTTTTGGGGAGTCACCGCCGAGCGGAGCTTGGGGAAGCACAAATCCATATTGCCCCTGTGGGATGCTTGGCCAAATCCTGCCCCTCTGCCTGGATTTTAGAAGAAACTGGGGTGCCTGTGGCAGACCCAGAGCCCAGAGCCACGAGCCCAAGGGCAGCGGTGACGCTGTGGAGTCACCGGTTCCAATGGACACAGCAAGCCCTCGATGTTCCAGGAGCCTGGGAGCGGCTCCTTGGGATCACACACACACAGTGGACACACCCTGTGTGCTCACACACCGGGCACTCACAGACTCGACCCATCCCATTCCGAATCCCGACACCAGCACCTCCCAAAAGAGGGACAGCTCGGGAGAGACAAGGAGCCACTGGAGAGGGTCCAGCAGCGGCCACGGAGATGATTCGGGGTCTGGAGCATCTCTCAGATGGGGAGAGACTGTGTTTAGTTTGCACAAGACTGAGAGGGGATCCCGTCAACCCATACAAATGCCCAAGGGGTGTCAGGGGAGTCCCAGACCCTCAGCGGTGCCCCGAGACAGGACGAGGAGCGAAACGGGCATGAACGAAAACATAACAAGTTCCACCTCGACACGAGGAAGAACTACTTTCCGTGTAGGGTGGCGGAGCACTGGAACGGCAGCCCAAGGAGGGCGCGGACACATCCCAAATCCAGCGGGACGCACCCCAAATCCAGCGGGACACACCCCAAATCCAGCGGGACACATCCCAAATCCAGCGGGACGCGTCCCGGTGTCCCCGCCCCGGGCAGACCCGCCTGCGCCATCGGCGCTGGATTGGCCGCGCCTGGCGCGGGCGCCGCGCTCGGCGGGGGATTGCTCGGGCCTGGGCGGGGCTGGGCTCGGCAATGGCGGACGAGGAGCTGGAGGCGCTGAGGGCCCGGAGGATGGGGGAGATCCGAGCGGAGCACGGGGTGAGGGATCAGAGCCGGGACCGGGTGAGGGATCAGAGCCGGGCACGGGTGAGGGATCAGAGCCGGGACCGGGTGAGGGATCAGAGCCGGGACCGGGTGAGGGATCAGAGCTGGGCACGGGTGAGGGATCAGAGCCGGGACCGGGTGAGGGATCAGAGCCGGGACCGGGTGAGGCACCGCCCGTGTCCCTGCCCTGGGGGCCGGAGGGGAGCGGCGATGGGAGCGGCCCGTGCGGGCTGAGGGGGAGCGGCCCGGCCGTGCCCGCAGCCCTGGCTGGGGTCGGCGCCGCCCGGGACCCGCGGACGCCTCCCCTCACCGACCCTCCTGCCCTGGGAGGTTCCGCACACGAGCGGTCCCTCTCCCGACCTTGCTCCACACCGCTCACTACGCCGGGGATCACCTTCCAGCCATCTCGGTTCTCATTCAGAGCTGAATCACAGAATCAGGGCATGGTTCAGGCGGGGAGGGACCCCTGGGGATCACCCAGTCCAACCCCCGTGCCCAGGCAGGGTCACAGGAACGCGTCCAGGGGGGTTGGAATGTCTCCAGAGAGGGACACTCCACACCCTCCCTGGGCAGCTGTTCCAGTTTTCTGCCACCCTCAAGGTGAAGAAGTTTTTCCTCGTGTGAAGGTGGTTTAGTTTATGTCCATTTCTCCATATCTCCATTTCTCTTCATCCTGTCGCTGGGCACCACCGGAAAGAGTCTGCCATCCTCTGACACCCCTGGGAGATATTTGTAGGGATTTGTATGGAGTGGCAGCTTTGTTGTCCCTGTGAAGGCTCTCCCAGACCTCTGAGCAGCCCTGTTCTCTTTCTGTACAGTTCCCCATCCTGCTTCCACACTTTTAAGTGTTACCTGTAAAATCTGAGGTGCAGATTCCAGATAAAATTCAGGTTTTTCCTCTTTGTTACTTGCTTCTGAATAGTCATCACTAATAGTGGCTTGGAAGTTTGTCCCCTTTTATTTTTCACGTGTTAATATTTGATGGAGGACCAACTCTTGCAGAACCCCCCTCACTGACTTTTCATTGGCTCCAGGAGTTAGACTTGATGATCCTTGTGGGTCCCTTCCAAGTCAGAATATTCCATGGTTCTGTGATTCTCTGATCTTAGCTGGGATAGGGTTTTCTTCCGTTTTGATAAATACAAAGCGTTAAATTTAATTTCACTTAACTTACTTTAATGAGTTTACAATGCTTTTGTCAGTTTTCTGGGCTTCAGGGAAGTTTATTATCCTAGACCTAAGGGGAAGGCAGCCTGTGGATAGATCCAGGAGCAGCACTCATGCCACTATTGGCATCGCTGCGTTGTGAGGAAAGCAGAGTGTGGCATTTTTATTTGCTGGGGCAGCAGATTCCCATTTCCAGGATCTCATCCATGGCCAGGCGGGTTCAGGCAGGTTTAGAGTCCGTGGATGCTGCTGGAATATTTGAACTGACTGTCCTGTGTGAAATGTTCCTGGATTGTGGCATTTACTCCGCTCTCATTCCTTAGGAGCCTCCCGGTGATCCATCGCAACAGGAAGCAAAACAGAGGTACCAATGAGACTACTGAATTTTGGTCTTGCATCTAATAATAATTTTTAACTGGTTTCTTTTGGTTTCTTGGAAGACATTGCCAGCTGTGTAACTTCAATGTACATAGAACTGCCCATGACAGGAAAAGCTGTAAAAGAAATCATGTAAATGTAAGGTTTGAAGTGACCTTCCATGAATCAAAAGCCTTCTGTAGTTTGCTGTTCTGTGCATGTTACTTTAGGTATTTGAAATCCCACCTTTAATGTGAGGTTCATTTTCCCTTACAGGGAAGCAGAGATAAGAAATACTATTTTAGCCCAAGTTCTTGATCAAGCAGCTCGTGCAAGATGTGAGTATCCAAGTAACTTTCTGTTAAAAATTTCTCACCTAGTGGACTCCAGTGCTGCTCAAATCCAGCAGGTGCTTGTATGGAGGCCAGACTAGAAAAATACTGTTGTTGCTGAGAAGATAAAACTTGCAGCAATATCAGTGATTGGAGAGGAGGGGCTACCTGACATCTGAGTAATGTTATTTGTTTTAAATTAATAATAGAAATTGTAGGGAAAGTCAAAACTGGTTAATCTAATAATGAACAAATATTTAAAAGTAAAAATATAACTGCCTTGTGTCTGGCATAAGTGAAAATGCTTTTTTCAACTTATTTCACAACCCTGGCATGAAGGAGGCAATTTCAAATGGATATTTATCACTTTTTAGTTACTTGGTGAAGGTATTTGAGAATGTTTTAAACCCAAATGAGCAGAGCCTGTTTTTGTTGCAGTAAGCAATTTAGCACTTGTGAAACCAGACAAAGCAAAAGCGGTAGAGAATTATCTTATACAGATGGCAAGATTTGGACAGCTAGCTGGAAAAGTGAGTATCTTTTCCTAATTCTTTTTCTCCTGTATTTATTTTCAAACCTAATTCACTCTAAAAAGAAAAAAGGATGTTTCTCATAGCTGTAAATTAAGTAACTGAAAAGGCAATTGAGAGCTTTTAAATATTATATAATTCCATCAAAAACCTTTTATAAGAAAGGAAATTGTGATTCATTGTTTGATACTAAGCATTTCTCAGAATGTGTTTGTACAGCTGTTCTTTCACTCTCCTAGGTATCAGAACAAGGTTTGATAGAAATACTTGAAAAAGTGAGTCAGCAAACAGAAAAGAAAACAACAGTGAAGGTAAGCTCTCTTTCCTAAATGTAATGTTGTTATAAAACAGCAGAAAAATAAGAGATATTGGACCAGTTTGATTCAGGGCAGAACTTTGTATTTCCACCTCTCTGCCCTGCACTGGTGAGTGCTGGGATGAAACCAGAGCAGGCACATCTGCAGCTGGTGTGTGACACAGGCTGCCCCGCTCCGTCCTGTCCCACTGGGAGGGGAGGGAGGGGGGGATGTTCTGCCCCAGGTAGTGCATCATCAAATTCAGAGTGGGAAAGGCTTGTGCCAGCCTGGATTCACTGTGACCCTTCTGGTTTCACCTTATCTATTTCATTTTAGTTCAACAGAAGGAGAGTACTGGATTCTGATGAAGAGGATGATTATTAATGCTACTGGAAGGCTGCCAAACAAACGCCTGGAGACAGGCAACTTGCTGTTATCAGGCAGAACGCAAGATCTGAACATGTTTACGCTTCTTCACTTTTTTTTTAAATTATTATTATTATTATACAAGGCCAACAAATGAACTTGTAAAATAAATTTGAGAAGGGGGATTTTATAACTTAAATTTTTGTAGTCTACAAGGCCCAAGCAGTGCGAGGTTCCCCACAGTTTCATGAGCATGAACGTTTTGTTGCCCCTTACTCAGTGTGTAAGCTCTGCTTTCAGCCACTGCACACACTTAACTTGCTGCTGTTGGAGGTACCAAACACAGCAGGAGCCAAGTGACAAGCTGGGAACAGCCACTCTCTCTCCAGGAGTTTAAAATCTTGCTTCCAAGTCGCAGAAGTGTTAGGCTATCTCCAAAAAAGCAAGTTAACTGTGTAACACAGCACTGTTCAGACACTTGGTATCATATGTTCTTACAACTACCTCCACTTTAATCAAATGGCTGGAGTGTTTCTTACTGGAAAAAAAGAAAAAAGACCATCTTCCTAAACTTTCTGCAACTCCTGCATGCATAAATTGAAACTGAACTTGTGCTACACCTTTATTCAAAAATATGGTTATGGAAGTTAGTAGGATAAATACTGTAATGTGCTGATGAACACTCTACCACCACAGACCCCTTATCTGACATAACAGGATCATGTATGATTCCACCTGCAGTGTTTTTTGGAACAGAATAAAATGGTTTCAAGTGAGCACTAGTGAGTGTTTTTCATCTTGTGTGAATGTGGTTAAAAAAGTATTTAACAGTTGTTATTTTTGTTTCATTTGGGCTAGATTTGGAATTTTTCTGGAATATCAAAGTTATTCTTACAGGTAAGGACAGTGACTTACTCTGGGTCTTCTATAGTGTCACAAGAGGGAAGAAAACCTAGTTTGTCTCTTTCCTTTCAAGTGTTTTGGCTTGTAAGAGCTGAACATCCATCCATTTTTTTTTTTTTTTTAATGTGAATGTAGAGCTGGAAAAGAAGATTATGTGAAAATGTTGAATTTCACTACCAATTATATTTTGTACACCTCTGTGCCTTAAGTCCAAAACCACACAACCTAATAATCTGTGAATGTGGGAGGGAAGAAAATCATATTGAACTGAGGAGTAAATTCCAGGAGAACCTTTAATTTACAACTCAATACAAGGTGAAATCTTCAAATGCCTAAAAAAACCAAGCAAGGAAATCTGCATAACAGAAAAATGCTTGGACAAAAGGACTCAAAGAAAACAGCATTTTCAAGAGTTATTTTACTAGTTTTTGCTTTCCATCATTTGGCACAAATTGAAGGCACATCAGAAAATCATATGAACTCATAAATTATTAGAAAAATAAACACATTGCCCTCAAATCCAAATGTCATTTGACATTTTAACTCTTAGATTAAAAAGTTATTTGAAAAACCCATCAGTCTGTCTTCCAGCTTTGTACTTTGCCAGGCAGGTTACTAATACCACAGTTAAAAGAAATAAAATTATCCATACAAACAGTTTGGAAAGAAAAATAAAATGCAAGCTGGATGTGATGAGCCAAGAATAAAAAATACTGGACTGTCAAACCTGGCTTGTGCTATTTACACAACTGAACAGTGGAAAATGAAGTTGAAATCTAAGCAGCCACCTCGTAGTTCCCTGTGAGCTTTCAGTGATCACCAGTGGGAATGGGGTGGGATTTGGCATATTCCAACCAAACCTCACTGATGTGAGAAGTACCTTTCATATGGGAATCTCACCTTTTTAAAGCAGTCCAGAGCAGCCTCCTAACCAGTTCTGTCTGCAGACGTTGCCCAGGTTCAGAATCATGAACAGTTGTGCATTTTGGCATTACTTGCTTTAAAGGAAGGAAAAACCAAACTCTTGTGTGTGTCCTTACAAGCTTCTGCATTGTTTTTATTAGGCTGTGAACAGCAAGTCCAACGTTTAGCTTTGTTAAGGGCTCTCTACTTTTCCCCCAGTATTCCGGCTCCTGTGTAAGAACTCGATGCTGCAGCTCCAATACAGGGGAGCATTGCCAAGGAATCAGCAGGGATTACATCCCTTCACATTAATAATGCAGTGCTGCAGATGTTATGGACTATTGTCTGCCCAGCTACTGAACTATACAGAAATATATACTATAATGGTTTGTAACATTACAATAAAAATAGAGACATTTCAGTTATCTCTGGCAATAAATACCTTGTTATCCAATATATCTTTTCATATATATATAAATATATTCTCAATGTAGTGATAAAAACTAAAAATGCAAAAATTATTCAAAGACTTTTAAAACAAAGTGGGTGGCTGAAAAATACAATACAGGGTTTCATTTGGTTTCCTGTTACATAGAATTTTTTAGTTAAGTGCTAAGTAGGATAGGAAAGTAATTCTGCTGTCTACATCTTGGTACATCCCTGTTTGTGAGATCAGTAATGATCTGGCTGTGTTACCTCCACCATAGACAGGAGTCATTCTTCAAAGTGCTAAAACATTCAGTTTGTGCTGCAGAGCTGTCCTGTCCTCTGCTCTGAGCACAGGCCTGCAAGTGGCACTGATGACATACAGTGAAGGGTTACCAAAATTGACACCACCAAGTTCCTCAGCTTTTGGCATCAAATTCAGTGATCTGAAATGGAGTCCTCACAGCAGTCTTGTGATTGTGAAGCACCCAGACTTCTAGGGCTGGATGAACCACTGTCACTGCCATCCTCTGCTGGAAGGGGCACGTTAACTGTGTGTCTCCGCTGCATTAACTGGCTCCTGTGAGGAACTTCCATCGTGTCGTCCTGTTCCACAAACTCACCACTGCTTCCCGTGTCCATACCCTGAACTGTGCTCTGGGCCAGCTTTCCCACAGACTTTAACTTGGTTTTATCAAAGCTTTTAATAGCCATCTGTGAGGAGAGAGGAAGGGGACGTTAAGAGCGTTATCTACTTTCTTCATTACAAAGAAGATAAAATTAATATGGTGTTATAATTATCACATCAATTGCATGGTATTCATACTGAGAATGCAGCAAAGGATTAAAAATGGCAGCCTTTGTAGGAGAGTAATTATACTTAGGCTATATTTGAGAAAAGAAGAAGAGGCCACATCAGTACAAGAACTGGAAACATAACAGGCATTCCAAAACTTACTTTCGCTGCAGTATCCCAACATCATCCTACCTCTTCTAAAAAACTTTTGTAATGCAAGGCTCAAGGTTCCTGAAATGAACAGCCTTGTCTGTTACTATTATGGAAGTAGCAATACAGACATGGTCAACCAGGCACTGCTGAAGGTAAAGGCAAAATTTCCCTGTTTCCAGTTGTTACCTGTGAGGGAAGACACACCCACCCTTCCCCCTCTCTCCCTTTATGCCTCTTTTTGGTCATTCCAACTATAGTAGCTTCCATTTCCACATCCTGATTTTTTCCTTTACAAAGAGGGTGGCTCTCCTTGATTACTGGCACAGTTGAGAGCTGTGTGACTCGTGAATCCACTGTACAGCCACAGCTGTATGAACTCACCCCAGCACATGCTGAAGAGCTGTGTAGCATGGTCACATTATTAGTTCTTTGACACCTGTGCACTGACATGACACTGCATTCAGTGAGCCACAGATATAAAATCTAAATCCCATGTTTAATTAAGTAGTGGAATATTATCATTAATACTAGAATTAATAAAACATTATACCTTTATAGCATTAATTTGGTGTTCTCAAGGCTCTCTGCAAATGTACAATCTCCTAAGGGCTCTACGAAATAGAACACTATCCCATTTTCTAGAGGGACATGAGCAGCACAGTCTGCATTTCCAAGGCTGTCTCAATCTAATGATGGGCAGCTGCTGCACTAACCTGGTCAAACCCACTTTGTTTTGGACAGGTTAGTTTTCTCTTGATTAAAGTGTGCTGACATGGCTCAGCAGAAGGTGCAACAAGAGCCAAAGGCAGTGTAAGGAGAAAGAGGGAGCACATGCTCTGGGTGAAGGGCAGCATCCAGCAGGTGGGTTGGTGTGGGGTGCCACCACACCCCCAAGCAGAGATGGATCTATCACATACATTTGTGTCACAGCTGACAATGCAACATGCACTTTGCTGTCACCCTTGCAAGCAGTCTCCTCCTCTTACAAGCAGACTTATGCAAGCACTAATTTTAATCTACTGAAAAATGTGTCTCCTGCCAAAGAATCCCTGCTTGGCTACAGCTCCTAAAACTGCATGGTTTTTCAGTCCTAGGTTTTGATGCAATGACACAGAAAACAAGAGATGAAGCCTGCAATAAGAGGCTTAGGAGGTTTAAAAGTAAGAGTAAGGTGTTTAAGAGATGTTATTGAAGCACCACTGAAGTTTGAATAACGATGAACCAGCAGCAATTTGGCAAACAGGTCAAGTGATTCAACACCCATCACTAGTAAAGAAACTTTCCTCTTATATGTACCCATAGCAATAGAAAACAAACATATTTGGTATATTATACAAATAATTCAAGTATTTCCACTTACCTGGTGCAGTAACTGATAGTCAAAATTTGGGACACTTTTATCTCTTGTTATTGTTCTCCGTAAATGTTTTTCTCTAAGGAAGATTTTAAAGAAATGAGAGAGATTAAATGTCTTTACCTAAGGCTTTCATAAAAGCCTCTATCAGTTTTCCACAAGGTGGAACTCTCTCACCAGACAGGCTGCTCCCTGACACCACCTTCCCTGTATTTTACTACAGAATAAACATTAACATTAAAAAATATAATAGGCAAACTCCAACCAATGAGTGAACATTGTGGGTTTTTTAAGCTGTCTGGCTCTGAAACCCTTAAATGATGGTACACTAAGTATTAGTGCAAACCCAATTTTAAATACATTTTAAATACATTTGTAAGTGCTCCTTTACCACCCCAGTGAGCATTTTGTGCCCAGAACATCTGCCTGGGGATGTGAACATGCAAGCCTTGGGGGATTAACATCCTCTGTCACACCAGCATGAGATGTGTAACCATGACTGACCCTCTTTGGGCTTTATTAGCAGCTGTATTTCTTGTTCATGTATGGGAAACAACAACCATACCCTGAGGAAGCTCCTCTGCTTACTTGTTAAATCTGTTAATTGATTGGACCAGTTGAAGTTGTCTGCTTACGGGATCATCGGCTTTCTCACAGGGCTTGGAATGCACTGGGGGTTTAAAAGAACAGGCAGCTAAAATTACAACTGAGTCACACTTAGGAATTAAAAAAACCAGTTCTGAATGCAAAGTGTTATCTACTGACATTAGATTTTAAATTTCACAGTAGAACTATAACTGTACTAACTTGAATCAGAGTGGCAACTTGTGTTTGGTAATTTTAAAGCATTTTAATTTGCAGGAGTAAACATTCCTCACCAGATTACCATGACTGGCCAGGCTTCTGCAGAGACTGTGTAATTTTTACAAACTTGAATACATATTTTTAATTGTTCTTTTAGAACTATTCCCATAATATTTGAAAGAACTATCTCAATTTTAGGCATCAGCACAACACTGGGTTTCCATTAACCAGACATCCACAATCTTTCTGAAGGTGAAATGCAAGAGTTATTTTGAAAACTCATGGATGCTGAAATGGGCACCCCTGCCCCTCATCTTCCCTAATTCCTGCTCTGCAGCCTCCCTGTCCTCTGTCTGCCTGGCTCAGCACAGAACTTGTTATGCCCCTTGCCCCAGCTTAGTGAACTCTACCAGCTTCAAAATGCCCCTGAAACACTTGTGAGCCAGCACAAGGGGAGCAGTGATCATCCCAATCAGGGGGTGAGAGGGGAGGAGGGATGGTAACACCTCTCTCCCATGGCCAAAGGCACTGCAGCAGCTCAGCTGCACTGTCACTCTGTACCACGTGTCTCTGCACATTGTCTGAGGCTGTGCCACGTCCTGCCACTGCTCAAAATCCTCTGCAAACTGTGCTGAAAGGTTTAGACAGTTCCCTCTGCAGCTTTTATTTCTGTCCCAAAATATGAGACAGTAAGGAATAAAACCTGTTGTACTTTGCACTGAAATGCACAGTTAATACATGGTTAATTATATAATCTCAAATGTGGTGTGTTTTTTAACCTTAAATGCTTCTGTATGTGAAATTTGCACACATACCCCAAAAAAGTGAAAACTAAGTTTGCAGCAACGTCATGAATATAACACAAAGTCTGCTGCAATTACAGTATTCTAGGCGTTAGCTATCATAAATATGCAAAATAATTGTCAGATCTTTAATTATATGTAAATCAATCACATTAAATATTTGATGTATTTGCATATGAATTACTAAATCCCTTTTTATTCATACCAGTGGAAATATGACAGATACCTTTTTTCCTTATCTTGACAGTAGCACGCTGCTCACTCTCCTTCTCTCCTTCTGCTGATGTGGGTACAGAGCTTGCTGCTGCTTCCAGCAACTTAATGATATTTGAGTTCTTCATTTTAAGAGTTTCCATATTTTTCACCATTATGAAAGAAAAACATCAGTACAATTTAGGATTTTAGTCTGTGCAGAGTGTGTCAATTAACTGCTGCCAAAATGAATGCAACAGACACGAAATATCTCATTATAAACATACACCTGAACTTGTATCATTTTGAGTAGGGGCAAAATCAGTGTTCCACAAGTTGCACTGTACCAGAGCGATGGTTTAGTAGCCTTGACCTCTTATTTTAAACTACGTAATTTATGGTTAAGCTAATTTCAGTTCAAATGGTAATATACACACTAAAATTGATTCAGTACAGAATTCTGTGGTCATTATGCTACATCTCAGGGTATTTAAGCATATAAAGAGAGGGACCATGCATCAAATCCTTTAAGGATGAAAAAATTCTGTATCATTTAATATTAGATAGAATGAGAATGTTATTGCTATTAATAAAGGGGAAGCTCACAGTTCTCTGTTGCAAGATAAAAGGTATGAAAAGGCTTGAAGGGCAGAAGGTGGTGGGTGGAAAAAGGAAGATTGCTGGCAGTGCAACTGATCAGTGAAAGGTGTTCATTTGCCAGCATTTCTTCTGCTCTCTCTGCCATTACATAATTTTAATGTCATTTTTATTTACATATGTGCTTTCACTCTTCCGAGACTCATCCTTTTTGCCCAGCATAACTTATTTTAGAAACACAACAGGTTTCATATGATCATTTGTACGCTGTGGAATAAACAGGCATCTCGAGTCTTTGCATCACACGGGACTGTTAAACACAGAAGTCTGGCAGACACTGTCCTGACAAACATTTCCATTTGCTGCCCTTCCCACGCTGTGCACGTGGAACTTTGGGCACCGAGGCGCCTGCACTCACGGGCTCAGCACAGTCTGCAGGGGTGCAGCTCCTGTCGTTCCTCAGGTGCGTCAGGGCCCCGTTCTGCAGGAGCAGA
>JAYRBT010000021.1:4631340-4667396 GCA_036023395.1 Myiotriccus ornatus | reverse complement strand
CGGGCTCAGCACAGTCTGCAGGGGTGCAGCTCCTGTCGTTCCTCAGGTGCGTCAGGGCCCCGTTCTGCAGGAGCAGACCCACCAGGGCCTCGTTCCTCCCCGCCACGGCCTCGTGCAGGGCTGTGTTGCCCTTGGCGTTGGAAAGGTTCACAGAGGCTCCACGCTGGATGGACGGCAAAACGAAATGCCAGTTACAAAGGCAGAGTAGCACGGGCTGGAGATGGCACATTATTGTGCTTTCCTCTCCTTTCCCATGCAGGAGCAAGGACAAGGCAGCAAAGGCCTCAGCAGTCACCATAAGCCACCTGATCATATTATTTCCTCCTCTCTCATAGCTCCTGGATCAGCTCATTTCATTTTTGCATATATCTACTATATAGTCCAAGTTTAGGAGATATTTTAAAAAAAAAACCCAAAACCACCATAAAAACCCCTTTGGGACAGAATCATAAGCCAGAAAATGCAACACCTGCCACATAAAAGTTCAATTAAAACAGCTAACTGTACAATAGTAATTTACATAATTAAAATCTGTGAAGGGAAGGTATTGGAAAGAGTGAGTTAACAAACCCTCTTTCTTTTTTCCCCTAAGTAGTTTTGACAGAGAAATGTTGAACTAAAAATACTGATCCTGAGTAGTGGGTAAGCACAGACACCACATAAGAAATACCACTCTGAACATTCTGTTTTCAGTGATGTTACCTGTATCAACAGGGCAGTAGTCTCATAGTGACCATTCAAGCATGCATAAATTAAAGGAGTATTTCCATATATGTCCTTTTTATTTTGTTTAGCATTGTAATCCATCAGACACTTTACCACCTATGGAAAGAAATAACTTTTTAATTTAAGATACCAGCACACCACAATCCTGCAGTGAAAGCCCCCCCTACTTTTTTTAACCACTTTTTTGAAATCTAGATTGTGAGAAAGGGATGGAAGAAAAAAGGATGGAGAAAACAAGTGTCACATTTGCCAAAGAGATGACAACCACGAACAACTCCTCCTATCAGACTAATTTTCATATTTTAACACACACTTTTAAAAAATAAAAACTTAAAGCAACTGCAAGAAAAGATAGAAAATAAAACTCGAGGTATGTGGAAAATATACATAACCAAAGATCAAAACCAAACCACCACAGCAGCAATACCCATCAGACTTTTCCCAACTCATAAGAACACTTGGAAGGGGTTCTTTATGTGGTAAATATCCCATGAACTAACCTTCATTAACCTATGAGGGCAAGTTGTATTCTTGTTTTTTCTTGCTTCCCTAGTGCTTTGTCTTCCCATCGTCTTCACAGTTCTTTCTTCCTCCTGCACTCCTCAGCTCCTTATTCTTATAACCCTAGTTTTCCACTTTTCTGCATCTTCCCATTTGCTTGTCTGCCCCTGCTTTTTCATGATTGTTATTTTTCCCCTCTCATTTACTCTTCCTCCTGTATTAAACCTCGTCCCTCACTGAGGGTAGGGTATATCTGCTA
This sequence comes from Myiotriccus ornatus, assembly GCA_036023395.1. NCBI lineage: Eukaryota > Metazoa > Chordata > Aves > Passeriformes > Tyrannidae > Myiotriccus > Myiotriccus ornatus. The sequence goes on along the minus strand of JAYRBT010000021.1, from coordinate 4,665,910 downwards.
CCCTCACAGCTCCAGTTGGCTCATGAGTTGAAAACACAGCAAATATTTAATACTGTGGATACTGAAGATACCAAGAGGTGCACATAACCTCCTTGAAGAGAAAATACAGAGGAACATACACAGGAAGATTCAGCTGCACGAGGCATTTTTAAAGTGTCTGGAGTATGACAGTAGCTGTTGGCAGCACTTACATTAAACCAGTATTTCAGATCATTCAGAAAGAAAAGGTGTCTACTGAAACAGTTTCAGCTGAAAGATCCCCTTTCCATCTGGAGATTTTAGACACTGAAATAAGAAGCAGAATCACCGAATTTTCTCAGTTACTGGTTTAGTCTTGTGGATAATTCCCCACAGCAGCCTTTTTGTTGGTGGCCAAGCGTCAAACAGCTTTATGAAGAGGATGAGTTACCTGGAAGTGCCCTTTCTGGCAGGCCAGGTGAAGAGGAGCTGCATGTTTTGCGTTCTTGGCACTGACACTGGCCCCGTGTTTCAGCAGGAGCGAGACGAGCTCGGAGCGCCCGTGCAGCGCTGCCATGTGCAGCGGGGTGAAACCGTCCTGGTTTGAAACGTTGACTCCGAGCCCGTTGGCAGAGATCCTTGAAAACTTCTGTTGAGGGAAAGACACCACAAAACTATGAAAACAATCATGCTACTTTCTGTTAACCAAAGAGCAGCCAAATACCGGCTAGGTTTATACAAACCACGTAGATGGACGTTACAAGGACTTCTGCTACGGAGCCTAACTGGAGGGCTCCAGGAAAAGTCAGCAAACCAGAGCAGCTGGGGGGTATTTTTGGACAGATCAGTGTTATTGTTCTCTCTTTTCTTCCACCATGATAACTTCACAGACAGAAACTCCAGGCAAAGTATTCGTGATATTAAAAAGAGACTAAAGCAGCCCAGGTTGAGATGGAGGTAAAACTTTAAAGTCTTTACACAGCTGTTAGGATGCTCATACTGGATATTACTTTTAATGAGTTACTTTCATTTATACAGACATTTATGCTATTCAAGACAGACAGTACACACTTGTTTTACTGCTACATGAAGCTTGAGGTAATAAGGATAAAAACTAAAATTAATTTTACTCGTCTGGAAGTAATACTGGCCAAGAGAGCAGATTTCCACAGGGAGTCAAGATAAGGAAACTACCTACAGGACAGCTTACACAGCAGTACAGAACACCTTTCACTCCTCTCTCAAACTGTGGGTGCCTGACATTTACAGTGCTGGCCAGTCATTCTGCCTGTCCTCAGTGTGCTTTTCAATGCGTGCTGCCTAACACAGGGGTTAAGATTAGTTCACAGGTTCTTTCTTCTCCTCATTCAGCAGGCATGCAAATTCCACAGCAGATGCAAGCAATAAAATGAGCTTTATGGTCTCAGGCTCTGGCATCTTTAGCACATGATCTCAGTACTGAGGGCACATGGACACCCGTTACCAGAGACTAAAGCACAGTGTGAATGTGAAGCAAGTAATTGGTCTTCTACTTCCAAGAAGCTGGGATCATTCCTTATTAAAAAAAAAAAGAGGATGTATTGTAAAGCCTGATTCTCTTCTACAGTCCATGATAAATAAGGGGGAAGGAAATATCTGCAACTGAAAACAAGTCTTTGTAATTATATTTAATCTCTGAAGAGGTTTTAGATGTAGCCTGTAGGAAAGATGTCATGCAATTAAAAAAAGACTTTATCAGTATTACATTGATTACAGGATTAGCAGGTATTCCTTGCTAAACTGATTACCAAGGTAAGTACTGTGACAGTTAGCAATGTAAACTACAAAAAAGAACCAGAGGCTTAGAAAAGTATTATTATTCAAAGTTGCCCACATATTCTAAAAGCAAACTGTTAAGCTTTCTCACTCCACTAGATATCAAGCAAGTCTTTAAATACTGTTCCTGTATCCAAAATTTTCAACAGTGCAATTAAAAAAAGGAACAATTTCATGGCATCAGTTGAACTGTGACAATCTGTGTATAGTTAATTCCTTTTTAGACAGAGATACAGAGGTGCTGGGCCATAGGAATTCTACTTTCCTGGAGCTAAAATTTACATTAAAAGAATATAAATTATTCTTTTTACTGAATGAATATTCCAACCTTTTGTGCTGGCCCACATTTTGAGCACTGGCATAATGGATGGCAGAATTCTGGTTTTGAGGTACTGGCTGTGTCATCCTCATCTTCCAAGTCTTCTTCCACCCATTCCAGGAGATAACGTACCTGGCATAAAAAACAAGTCCTTCTTTATAGGGTCCAAAGATTCCATGTCCTAATAAATCTGCATAAGTAGATAAGTAAGATTTTACAAATATACACTCGTGAATCTCTCAGGGAGATTATACAGCTACCTCCTGGCATCAGCTGCCCACAGGCCAAATTAAATCAAATGTTACTTTGACAAAGCAGTTAGAAAGTTCTCCAAGTACAGCAGTGAAGTGAATTATAAATGACTTCCTGCTGCCTAATCACAATTTCAGTGTTCACCCATTCTCAAACCCTCCAAATCCTTCTAGCTCAGATGATTTGTGCCATCTCATATCAATGTGAATTTTGTTTCATCTTTTGCTTTAAAGAACATAAATGACAAGCGTGATGACATTTAACTGACACCCAAAACTTCGCAGGGGCTTTGACTTTTCTTAGGTCTGTGAACTCCCAGGAGCTGGACACTTGTTCCTCCATGTACAATGCCTCATGTCTGAGGGAAAGGCCCTTCAGTGAAGATAATCTTTAGGACTCAGAGTATTCATGTGCACTTTGCAAACAGTGATGATTACTGCATGTTAATTTTACATTACATTTTAGGCAACAACAAAAAAAATAGCTGTTTATGAAATACATTTTTACCTTGAAATGCATTAATCTACTGTTCACTAAAGACATCCCAGAATTAGCAGTGACTGTATTAAGTCTCCATTATTACACCACCTGGCAATGTCAAGCCTGACACCTACCTGGTGTATCATTCTGAGTTTCTAAACTCAGTGGGACGAGTGTTTCAGGAACTCAAGAGAGAAGTGGGAATTCAGTTGGTCTCATAATGCAAGGGACAGTCACCTTTGCCTAGGTGCATGCCAAGGACTAACATCACGGCACAAGAAAGACCAGGGCCCTCCTGTGTTTTGGTGAGATCTCCCAGAGCTCCTGCAGATCCTCTGGGAAGTCCCCAGACACAGCGGGATTACAGAGTGGGTGTGAAGCATGTCATCTTGTGAAGGGTTTTCTTTCACTCTTTTTTTTTTAGCAGCTTTTAAGAGAGCTGTGAAAAGATGTGTCATTGCCTTGTTACCCTGAAGGAAGATTGGCCCTTTGCCTCCCTACAGAACAGTGGCAGCAAAATCGAGGAACCCCTTCCTGCTGGAGCTGAGACAGAGGCAGCTTTGCTGGAGTTGTGGGCTGGGCTTGGTGTCACAGACCTGGGCCAAGCCAAGAGCTCTACAGTTCACAGTCAAGAAGAGAATGGGGACAACAAAATTTCCTGCAGGTTCCTCCCACTCTATTTACTCTCACACTTGTCAGCAGGTTGTGCCCCAACACGTTAATAATCTATCCAATTAAGCACATGCAGCTAGAACAAATCCTAGGACAACTAGTAAGGGCCAAATACCTGATTCTGAATGACAACATAATTGAGACAGAAAAAGGATGTTTTTCCACAGAGAATATTGCTTTCCCTGCAAATTCCACATTGTCTTCTGGAGTAAAAAGTATCTTCTCTCAAGCTTGCCTGTTTATGGAAGGCCAGCTTAGTGAAGCTTTACTACTTCTAAAATAAATAGCGCTGTCATTTCACTTCCCCCTTTCCCTGCACACTGATCAAGACCCTCACAACTGAATTCCTCCTCCTCCTGCCACAGCTCAATACTGCTGCTCTCATTATCCAATACTCAGCTCTCAACATACTGATACCAGTGGTTCACAAAAATCCAAACTTAGAACTCCCGTGCACACCTCTGTATAACTACACTGGAACAGCTGTTTTAGTTCATTTAAAGGTTTTTTTGCCAAAATATTAACTGTGCTTTCGAGCAGACACAGACTGAACCACCTCAGGAAGCTGTCCATAATCTCCATTTGCCAGGTAATTTGTCACCTGAAACATTCTTTCCATTGCTGAGTAAAACACTTTCTGGAAACTCTGCCAGGCATTCTGAGGGCTCTGTACCCTGTATGCCAGCCCTTGAGCTGCTCCACAAGATCTTTGCCTTTTTTTTTGAGGTGGATTTGCACATATCCATTCCACTGGATATGCTGGGTAGAAGGAATTTCAGAAGAGCACCAAATCCAGTATCTATGCTGAAACAATGTCAATTCTTCCCTAATATCACTGACAGAAGTTTGAGCAATCTCTGCTCAGATACCTCTAACAGAAGAGGCTCTGTAACCTCCCAGGTCTGTTCTACTGTTATCCCACCCTAATAATAAAAGAGGCTTTTATATTTGCTTTTTTGTTTAAATCTAAGTATCTCTGTGGAAAGCTGAATGGTTCCCCATCACTACAGAGCCATGGTGGACACCTGACCACCAAACCAATCACTGAGAAGGAAAGATTGAAAATTGATGTTAAGCAGGATCAACCACTCCTCCACCACACTACACTGACAGAGCCACAGGTCTCTGCCTTCAGCAGAGGGTTGGCACAAGATCATCTTTAAGGTCCCTTCCAACCCAAAGCATTCCCCAACCTAAAGTACACTTGATTTCCAAGTTTGCAGGCTCTATGGTGATGACAAAGGTTGTTTTCTGGCTTCCTGAACAATCACATCATAATTTTTTTCCAGTCTTCCAGTTTCATAGCACTGTTTTTAATGCCTCCTCTTGCAAAGCTCAATTGGCTGTCACAGCAAAAATCTACAACCCTTATGATCCTGCTGCTGGGCCTGTTCCTGCGGAGACAGACCTCAACAAACAAAATAAGAGCCCATTTCTCATTTACAGCACCTATCCACCGTTACTACAGGCACTAAACATACAATAAAGAGTAGGTAATATTTAAAGCATAAGAGAACCTGGAAATTTAGAAACCAAAAAGCATTTGTGGATTAAAAAACACTGTATTACTGGAATGCTTCCCAAGTCAAACACAAATTGAAAATCCCACCATTCAATATCCAGAACTGGCATAGAAACAAGGAACTGAGAATAATGTTTTCTGCTTGATTGGCTGTCAAAAGTTAGGTTTTCCTGAAAAACCTAATTTTCTAATTTCCTCTTTTTGCCTTTTTTTTTTTTTGTTTTCTTTGCATATCCAGTCCAACCCTGACCTGAGCAGTGTCCTGCAATGCACCATACCCCCCATCTACAGTGGCATTTAAGAGAGCGCCTTGAGCACCTGCAAGCAGATAAACTGATCTTTCCCACAGTATTTCAACATGCTTGCCCTGAGTGTTGTTCTTCCCAAGTTCTTTACATCTCCTAGAGGTGACTGTGCATACATTTTTAAATTACAGGCTTTCACAAAGGAATTACTCAATTTAAAGTAATTTCTTTAGTGCACGAGGTCATGGAAATGTCAAAATAATTGGCCCTAAAGTACTGTGGGTAAAATAATTTGGGGACATGGAGTGAACACTTTTTCTGGAAAATGAGCTGAATTTGATAAGTTGTTACTGAAGGAAGGTATTAGCCAAAGTATTCTTCACTTGATATTATATACAAATAGCTTCCTCAATTGGAACGAGATAAATTAGAATTCAATAATATTCAACAACCATGCTAAGACTCACCATTTCCAGATCTCCATCAGCAACTGCTCTCAGGAGTTTTTCCACCTATGTATGAAGAAAATAACTTATTTGTTTTGTTAACATTGATATTAAGCAGTACACAGAAAATCCTGTGTCCTTTGCTGACCTCCTAAGCTCATGCAGTAGGATTACTGCTAGCCCATTTCATATTTATTGCTAAAGTTTTAAAGGAAAAACCTTATTCCTTTATGAAATACAAATGCTGTTCAAGGCCTGTTGCCATTGGATGATCTCTGACTTGCTTAGTTAAAGGTGAACAGTACTTATCTAAATTGAGTATATGTGACCCACACACAAACAAAGCAACATAAGCTGACATATATTATTATGCTGGTTCAGCAGCAGCTGCCCCATACACTTCTGTAGTGAACCTAACATTAAAAACCCCTAGTCAAGACAAATTTCTACCCTAATAAACACTAATACTGTTTTGGACTCTTGCTGAACTACTCTAAGCTACCAGAAGCACAGAGGGTGGCAGGCTTTATTGTGCTATTTGAGAAGCAGCAGTGTGAGATGATAAAGTTTCTTTCCAATTGTTCCCTTCACATGAGCAGACTGCTAAAAACCAAACATGTACAAACTTAACTTGACTGTAAGTATGGAATTTGTTTCTTACTTAAAATCTGAAAAGATATAAATATCAAAGGGTGTGCATTAGCAAAAGCCAGGTCTCCAACTCAGAGAGTTGTTGCAGGGTACAGAGTCAGATCAATTAAATATGTGTATGCTCAAGTCAGATAATGCCTGAGCAGGGCTGCTTGGGGAAGGTTCTCCTGCTCAGGAGCTCTGCAGGGGCAGAAGAGACCCATGAGGGAAGAAGAGATGGAAGGTGCTCTGCAGTGCACTGATGATGCCACTCCCCTGAGCCCTTGCACTACTTGTGAAAGGAGGACAAGCACTTGTCTCCCCACTTCTCTGATTGCCTACTCTCACATGAAGGAGTGGAGATCTGACCTCATAGGAATGGGAAAGGTGCCAGCAAGAGGGCAGGGAGAGTCCATTAGTCCTGTCACTGGTACCTCACCCGGCCTCTGCAGATTGCCGAAGAATCATTTAATAAGCTTTGTGAAAGTCTGTTTCAGCATTATAGCAAATTATTCCAGCACTGTGCTAGAATCGCCAAAGATGCTGCTGTGTTAACAAAGTTGTTTCAATATTAAGAAACATCTTTCAAGTGGAAGATACCACAGAGTGACAGCTACAGTCACATTTCAATCTTTATCTAGAAATGACCACCTTGCTGAGTATGACAGCGGCGTTTGGCAAGGCAAACAAGGAAGAATGAGGCTGAAGTTTGTGTTTGACTGGTCTGATCTCAGACACAAACAGCTCAAACAGGACACAAACAGCTCAAAGATCAGAGGCTAGATTAAATTTCTCTATTTTTATCTCCTTTAAGAAAGATGTGAAGTTTTATTTTATTACTATCTTTCTAATACAGGATGAAGGTCCTTGAAATCGTGCACCAGCCACTCAAGGCAGAATCTACGATTCTTTGATTTTTCTTTCCTACCTAAATCTAAGCCAGTCATTTAAACTCCCCCTCTGGTACCTACAGAACAGAATGCAGTTGACAAAGAACACTTGACTGCAATTCAAGTCAGACTAAGCATGTCTGAGGTTAATTCCTCTCTGGAGGTACCAGTTTCTTTCTACTGACTAAGGAAGGAAAAATGGATGTCTGAAGTTAAGACAACCATCTTTCAGACATCTGAAGGTGGGTGAGATGAATCCCAATCTAAAATGCACTATATATACTAGGGAGATCTGTGCCTCCTGTAAATTTCCCCATAACATACAGGGCTGTGGAGAATAAAGATTTTTCAGGAGTCGGTTTTATCACATACAAGATACCAAAGAGTAATAGTCAGTGACCCACAAGCTCTGATAATTTCTTTCCAGAAATACCCACTTCCTTACAGTTCTAAAAACTGCCTCAGGCCCCAGCAGTGGTACAACATCTGCTATGCAGCTTATAGATAATTTATTAAGAGCACTTAGGGCAAAATGTCTGCTACATACATTTCCCCATCTTTCCAGTTTGTTTTCTCATTCCTCCATGGAACAAAAGTACCTTCATTTAAATGTAAAAACAGATTAAACAAATCTACTACAATTCACTTGCATGCCCAGTTTTTCAGCTGCTGAACAGAAATTGTGCAAGGACTTACTAGTTCCAACAGAGTAAGTCCCGGTTTACAATCCTGGCTCTTTTACTCTCTCTTTTCCAAGTCATAAGCAAACCACCATGACTGGCTCATTTAAGTGAATAGTTTGCTTCAGTATTGATAATAAAGGTCTAACTGGATCCCCTTAATCCCTGGTGTAAACCTGGAAAACTGACCATATCAGCTTTCCATTACTTCCAGTGGCACTCCCCTCATGGAGCTCTCCCAGGATCAGGCTCTTGCCTCTGGTTACTAAGAATAAAAGCAGTGAGCCCACGTGAAACTTGGCAGACAGAAATGACCTAAAGCTGGATTACAGGAGAAGGTCATTAACCCCAAGGACCTCAGGTGTAAGCTGCTTCTAATCTTTTCCCCTGGTTTGAACTACACTCTTAGCTCTTGGGTGTCATAAATTTGTTCCTTTAAGGAAAAATAAATCCTCAATCTATTCACTTAGAGTCCTTGACTCTGTACAAACAGGGAAGTACATTCCTACACTGAGCCTCTCATAGACCAACTGAAGTGGGAAGTAATATTGTCCAGTCAAAATTTACATCTTTGTGTTTCTTCAACGTTTTTAGCAAACAAACTTTTGGCAAGAGCCTTTTAATAGCAGGAAAGAAAGAATCTGAATGTAGAGGTGACATGAAGAGAAACAAACATATTATGGAGTCAATCTGGAAAAAATTGCATAGGAGGACTATGGAAAAAATAAAGAGAAGCATCAGAATGAATGGTGATATGACTGTCTTAGGAGGGGATAAATGGGAAGTATGGACTTGAGGTCCCACATGAAAAGATTCAGAGGATGGCATCTTGGATGGTGTGGACAGAGCAAAATCAGCAAACACACAAATGTAAGATATTTTGTATATTCTGTATTCTTCGCTTGTTACAAAACTGATTCCTGTGCCTATTTTGAAAGCTTGTCTTAACATTCCAGTTTGTTGTTTGCCAGCATGCCTGTACTAGTCTCTTTTCCCTGACAGATTTTGTAAGCTAACAATAGCATCTATTTCCTGGAAACGATAGTCAGGTCCTTGGGGCACTGTACTTTTGTAAACCTGAGCAAATTCTCCAATTACATAGTTAACTTCAGTGAATCTGAACAACAACTCCAAATATGCTTTCAATTTTTCCCCAGCAATAACCAACAGAGCAGTTGATATCATAAAAAATAAGTGCTCAGGTACTGAGATGAGAAGCCCCTGAGGTCAGCAGCATGTAATTTTCCAAACCAGACAGAAGGTTACTCCCGAAGAAGCAGTTTAAAACTGTGGCAAAATATCACTCTTCTACCTTCCTTCACTTTATTGTCAAAACTTACACCTCAGTCTTACCTCTTTATAACTATTCTTTACTTCTTCTTGCCTTATATCAGTTGATGCTGAGGACAGGCTTGAGACAGATGATCCTCTGCTGAAAGTCTCTGTTGAGAGCTGAGGAGACCTAAGTGGTGACTTACAGTTGGAAAAAACAAACAAAATTCAAACAAACAAACAAAATTACATATCAATTTAAGGAGGTTAAGAACAGGCAAAAAAAATTTAGCAACTTGCTTTGGTTGTTACCTCAGAAGCACTTTGTCCTCTTTCAAATGTCAGATAGTTTAATTCCATCAGTGACAAAATCTGCATAAAAATATTAAAGAAAATCAGTGTAACTCCACTTGAAGAAGAATCCAGTGACTGAAACAGAAGTTAGGTGACAACCTAATATTAGTAACAGATTATGACTGAGCAGATTAAAAGTACCCATTTACAAGTTCATGTTCTATCCCACAGACTGTATTCCTGTTACTAGAGTTAAAATGTGATCCTCCTCCTTCCAAGTTAAACACACATTTTCACTTTAATAGTGAAACCCTACTAGCAGGTGAGCATCTACACTCTGTGGCTTTGCATCAGACAGGATTCAGGCCAGAAGATAAAGAGGAATACCTTGGAATTTAATGCACACTGTAGGGAAGTCTCCTTCATCCGGTTTTGAATTTCTGGATTTGCCCCATTTTGCAAAAGCACTTCTATGATCCCTTGATAGCCCCAGCGAGCAGCAATATGGAGAGGAGTGTCTCCCTTCTCATTGCCAATATCTAGTCTGCAGGAATGCACATCATAGTAGACTAAAGCTTTGACACACTGGAAAGAAAAGGAAAGCTATCAATAAATTATGGTGTTATCTCTCAATTCAAACAACATCCTAAGCTTGCTTTCATTGCTGCTCATATATCCTAAAAAGCTTTCTTTCATTGCTGCCCATATAATTCACTGCCTAAAGAGGAGGCTTAAATGGTTCAGTGCCATTAAATAAAGAGTTAAATATCTGAACTAAATTTGCACTGTACTATCTTTAATGTGAATTCATAATAAAAATTGCTATGAGCTACCAAATAAAGTCCTGATTTAGAGCATTAAGTAGTTTGGCCTCCAAATCTTTTTATTTACTTTTGAAATATGTAAGTTTAGTGCAAATTTGCATCACAGTTTAATTCCATTCCATTAGAATGTCCATTTAGTTTGTTACCAAACAATTACTTACATCCTCATGACCGTAAGTGCAGGCTAAATGAAGTGGAGTATTTCCATTATTGTCCTGAACATCAGTGCTTCCCTTATAGTGCAATAAGAGCAGCTTAAAAGAAAAACAGAAGTAGACATTTAAGTAACTAAAAAATTAATGGACAAACAATTATTGCTCTGCAGATTCCTTCAGGGTTCTAGCATGATGAAGCACTTCATGAAACCCTATGCCTCCTGTTTCAGACACCACCCTCCTGGCACTGCAGTACTGCTTGTGCCCCACCCTGAGAACAAATAAAAGCCACTTCTTACATCTTCAGAATTGCCACTGAAAAAAATGAATTCTCTACTGCAGCAAACACTGCAAGACAAATCCTATTGTATTTTAAGGGCCTATGCAAGTGAAGGCACAGCTTAATTTCAACGATGCTAATTGAAGATTATCACATACATAAAATTCAAGTAGACAATAATTACTGGAGTTACACAGTCTATCCTAAACACAGAGTGAAGTCATTTCACTCATTCCAGTGACTGCAATGGTTCTTCTGTCTCAATCAAGAGGTCTCCATTTGTACCACATACTGGACATTTGTATCAACGAAATGGATGAATTATCAGGCATGCATAGCTGTCAATTGCTTGGTTATTACCTGTGCAGTATAAGAACAAAATAAAATATCTTGCAAACTACAATGATGAGATCCTCAATTCTGACACTACACTGTTCTGGTAAAAGCTTCTCAGAAGACCTAAATGACAGCAACAGTAAAACAGCTCAGTAAGAGTTATATATTTTTTATTTAGTTAGGTGTTGGTGCTTACTGTAACATTTTGATATCCCTTCTGACAGGCAAGGTGAAGTGGAGTAGAACCATGGTAATCTGTAGCATTGACAATGGCTCCTTTTGCTACCAGTAAATCTACTAGTGATGTTTGCCCTTGGAAAACAAAGAGACATTAAAAAAAAAAAGTAAAATTTGCCCAAGAACATTGCTACTTTTCAAATTCAAGCAGGAACTATGAACCAAGATACCCTGCATTTCTGCATACTATGTTTCTATATATACTCTATAATAATTTCCTTGGTATCTAGGTAAAAGCAAGCTACTCTTTTACCCTATGAGTAACAAAATATTTGGATTCAATATAATAACAAAAGAGGAAATTATTTATAAAAAACACCCACTAAGAAAATAATACATCTTTTAATAAAGGATCAATGATATAATGAATGTTAAAATACAGATGTTACAGATCTAGCATGCATAGCCAGCTGCAGGAGAGAGAAAACATTCATTTCTCAATCTGCCAGTTCTTTAAAACAAGACTGGTTTCTGATTTCACATTTATACTTTTTTCAGAGCTGAAGAAAGCACTACTGTGGTAACCACTACAGCAAAAGTAAACAACCAGCAAATAAAGAATAAATTAGCCATAAGAAACTGAGCTTAAAAGAATATACAATAACTTCAGTCTGTGCCCAGGTAACTGTTTCAATAGAAAAGAAGCAAAAAACCAATTTAATGCAATATTCCAATTTTAATTGTAAAGTTGGAAAACATTCTGACATAAAGAAACATAAGGAATAATAAACACTAGTGAGAAAAACCAACACCACTCACCACAAATAGCAGCTATGTGAAGTGGTGTGTATCCCCGGTCATCCCGGGAAAATGGAGTGATAATGGAAGGATCATTGAGTTTCCTGTAAAAAACAATGGTTTGGAAGCAGCTCAGTCACCCAGCGTGGCAGTGGCGAGGATAGAGAAAGAGTAAAATGCCTTAGGCCAACAAAAAACTGATTCTAGAACTTTTTATCCTTTCAAATTGACAAGTTATTCTATAGAGACCTCTACATTTTGTTAAGGGATGTGCTTTTGCCCGAGATCTGTAAGTTTGGTTCAAGAGAAGAAACACCACATTAACCAAAGGACACAGAGCCTCCATCACAGAATTGGTGGGTTCCAAGGTATTCTGTTTTCTAGTATTTCCTCTGCTATTTCAAACCACACAGGCACGCTCTTTCTACCCCCATCCTGAAGGACTACCAAATTCCTCTTTAACCAAAAGCAGCTTACTTTCTGAAGTAAAGATACAGGCTTTTACACAGCTTTGTGTGTGTCTGTGGGGATGAAGAGTGCTCACCCAGAAACCAGCCTCTCGCATTTGTCGCAGTAGCAGAGGGGGTGGCACATTTTCTGCACAGTGTCCTTATCACTGTCACCTTGACTTAGCAATCGCTCCACTTCCTCCTGGTTACCTGAAGCAATATGCTACAAAAAAAAAAGAAAAAAAACACAGAAAAAAAGAGAATGAGGAACCAATACAAAAGGTCTCCTTTTAAGGAAAAAAAAAAAACAACGAAAAACAACAAGAGTAATTTACTGAAGCACAAAATGAAAGGAACCCATTATAAAAGACATATTCAAGCATCAGAAAGCAGAAATGAACAATGTCACAGCGCAAACCCCCTAATGGGCACTCAGTATTAAAGAGAATCTGTTCTTGGCTTACTTCACTTTCTATAAAAAATTAAAACAATTCCCATTGTTCTCTTTAGACTCAACCATGAAATTGAGCTCCCTCTGTGCAAAAACATTTCTATAAAATTACTAAGTCTCCAGCCATAAGCTGTGAACGTATATAATTAGAAGCTCTGCTTTGTGTCCTTGTAGAGGCAAAATTCTTTCAGAATGACAGTATGAGATTAACATACAATAGGGAATAGTTGTCAGGTGACCACATTTAAATTATTTCAGAAAACTCTTTCAATTCCAAGCACCAAAAGCTGTGAGGGACAACCAGACACTAACATCACATCTGTGCATTAAATGGGCCAAACAATACCAGCAGCAGTAGCATTTCATCCTCATTTACTTCCATATTTCATGTAACATGCTGAAATCCATAAGATTATATTAAGTTAGAATATATGAAGTTTTGGCACAGGAATGTACTAAATCTAAAAGACACTTTGAGCATCTAAAGCACATTTCGCAGTATTAATGTAAATAACACTTCATAATATTCCAGAAAACAGCAGAAAGGGAGGGATATAAACACGTAATACATAGGTACATATGTATTCTACCATGAAAGTTATTAACCTTAAACAAGCAGTCTATTGGTGTAGCAGACATCTGGGACAACAAGTTCATCCTTTGTCTCAAAAGCAGCTTGTCACACAGACTCTCAGATTCCTGAAAATAAAATATATAAATTATCTATTAATTCACAAGCATAAGTAAAGTATCTTTACAGTGGAATTAAGTTTTAAAAATATTAAACACTCTATTTACCATGTATGAATTATCAGACACACTGAAGCTTAAATCAGTTTCACATTTAAGATTCTGAGACTCAAAAGATTGTGCACATGCTGTTCAAAGAAATAGTAAGTAGATGTTCACCAAAATATTTCCTTACTTCAGCTTGCTGTGAACTAGCTGAACCTTAACAAAATTATAGCTGTACCACTCTGAAAAGAACACAAACTAGAAAAGACATATCAAAGACAGCACGAACTGTAAGAGGTACAACACAGCTTTCTCACCATGAGAAAGTAAGACAACTTCATGTAAGGCATGTCTACTGGTGGCTACTAAAAAAGATGACCCAGATACAGCTCTGACTCAAAGACTTTGCTGAACTCTCTGCTACTTGCTGAAAACTAAAAGACTGCACCAGGCAAAGCATTCTGCAGCAGATTCATTCATGCAGTGCTTCCTACTGGGCACTTCTTGAAAACTGGAGTTTGAGCCAAGCACATGTAGTGCCATTGCATTGGTACTTCTCATTTTTTGTGATATCTGAAGACAACGTTCCAGGATACACTAAAGAATATAAACGCCTCCAAAACCAAGTGCAAATTATTGAGTCAGAACATTGAGCCTCCCATGAAATAAAACCACTATCCAAAGAAAACACTTTCTAAGAACGTAGATGGAAACACTTGCCCATAGTTGATTGTGATCAAGAGCTGCATATGGTTGGCAGTGAATATAATTTTTTTGGATGCTGTTTGGATAATGACTATCTCTCTAGAAATGGAAAGATCTCAGCCTCCATAAACCGTAAGACCACTGTCCTTAAGATACACACCCGTGTATGAGGTAAGCTTTGATGGTTTAGGATCTGGGCTAGGGCTTCTACAACTATGTCTGTGAAGACCAGATATGAGTAAATCCAGTGTGACCCCACTCTTAACATCACTATGAAGCTTAAGAACCTCATGAACTGCAAATATACAAGATCGGTTGAATACTAAAAATATAGAGTTCAGATTTTCTAGAAATTAAATCATTCGTGTTTCAAAATCAACACATGCTCCTCATAAAGCTAAAAAACCCCTAAACTGCACCACAAATAACATCATTAAAAGCATGTTTGAGAGGTCGAGAGATAAAGGTCTGTATCTGTACTTTACAGGACATCATTTGTACTCAGATACCCAAAGATGACATGTATTCACAGATCTTTTCAAATCTAAGTACTTTAGTTAAAGATACCCAAACATATCTTTCCAGAGTTAAAAGACACGCAGTACTATTTTCCTTGGATATTTTTCAGTGTGACCAGGAATAACTTTCCTAAGAAATATGCAACCAAAATTTTGACTGATACAAGTTTCTGATGTCTAATCAGAATTTCTAGAGTGGATGCTCCCAGACAGCTTTTATGCTTTGACTGTGAAGAATCTCAGTAATCACCTGCAAGAACTACTGTAGTTTTAGTATAGTTCCTTCCACAGTGTATATTTTCAGAAGTTTTCCCCAAATAGAATAATTACTTAAAAGTCCCCTAAGACAGTAACCCTAATAAAGCAGTATCATACAGTTATTATTTAAGTCAGAAAAAAGAGGTCATCCCACATATCTTCAAAAGTGAAACACAGCATGACAAAACAATCAGATACTGGTTGAAGCATTAGGCAAGTTCGGGTCTTTCAAGTCAAAAGTCACTTGTAACAGCCTTACTTCAGTCTGTAAGTTTTTAATTGTTTTTTAAAAGAAACTGCTTTGAGTGGGATTGTCAGGTATTTTAAGTGTATGTTGTCTAGAAAATACACATCCAAACATTAATGATCTTTTTATTGAACAATACTCTCAGTGTAGAGAAACGAAATATTTCTACCTATGAGGGTGTACCTGTGTAATAATATATCCAAAGTGATTTTCACAGATCACAACTGATGAGTTAGTGGCAGAAGCCAGGAAAGGAAGTCTCAAACACAAACTGAGGCTAATAAAGTGGTTGGAGGGGAGTGGAGCAGGGATAATTTCCCCAACTCAAGCTCTTCCCCACCTACAGTTTTTTCCATACATAAAACAAAATGCTGCCTATCCCATCACGACTGGCTCAAATTCCCTATTTTATACCTGACTTCAACACTCTGAACTACAGAGTCTTACCACACAACAGTGGGGCATAGGAACATAACTAGCATCCAACACTTACTGACTGGAATTCTAATTTAATGATGTTGACAACTCCCAGAAAATAGAACTGATTTTTTTTTGAGCTACTAGTTACAGGCTCCTCTCCTTCCCACAACCAAAACGTCTCAGCACAGCTTGCATGACCTTGGTGAAGGGATCTGGCAAGAATGTCCTAAGGGCAATTCACGTACTGATGTGAGGGTGCTAATATGCCCATTATCCCACAGGGTACATTAGTTCCCTGCTGAGTTTTCGTTCTGTAGTTGCTTCATTAGGGATTGGACAGCAGCATTACTCAGCCGCCAAAAGCTCCATCTGAAGCCAGCTATAAAATTAAGCATAGCCACATAAAGAGCTGTAATGAAGCCCCAGGGCACAGCAATGTTCCTGCTTGCTTATATCCCACAGCCCCATCCACCACAATCTGGAAAACCATGGGGCATCAACATGACAGCTGCTGCTGCTTTCAATGGGAAGTTCATCTCCTTTACCAGAGAATGAAGGAAATATCTCAACTGTGTTGATGAAGGGAGAGCAATGCTCCTGCCTCTCCTCACTACCCTTTTTCCATTCCTGTCAGGGGGGTATTTACAACCTCATCATCTATCACTTCACTGAGTACCACATTCTCCCTTCTCCTACACTGGAGAAAAGGGTGGTCTAGCTCTTTTATTTTCTGCTGCGTTGAGGGCAAGCCATCACTCACTTCCTCATCTTCAAGGTTCTGCTGCTTTCTCCCCTCAGGGTGCTGTCTTCAAGTCATGAAAGCAAAGCAGAAGGATTTCGTGTTGCACACTCACTGTACACACCCTGAAGAGAGAAAGGGCTCCAGGTCTGGAGCTGTTCCAGCTGAAGTATGGGCAGGAACACTTACTGCTTACTCTCCTATTTGTGCAGACACTCATGTCCTCTTTTAGACTTCTCAAACACATAGTTCATCTTTCAAGGCAGGTGCCTCACAAAGAAATAAGTACAGCACCTTAATGGCAGTGGCACTTAAGTTATAATCAAAGGAGGGCAATCCCGGTATAAAAACCTGCTCTGCTTAGCTACATAAGGAGAGAGAGGTTCAGGCATTTAGTAGGAAACAGTTTTTACTCTAGAAATTTAAGAGCAATATATTCTTTTTTAGCTTGCTGGCAGTGTTGTGGAAGACAATTCTGCTGTGGTTTCAGTTCTCCATTCAGGCCACCAGCCTTGGTATTTGTATATTGATTGTGAATGACAGCAGGAAGCAAAATTGTAGGTCAAGTTGTTTTTCTTTTAAACTAATGTTTTTATTTTTTAAACACAATTCAATACAGCATTACAGACAAGAAATACCACCACAGTCTGTTTAAACAATATGAAAGTGATCTTTTTTTTTCAGTGTACAAAACAAACCTGCATGACAGGTTTGTGGAAAGATCCCAGACAAGGACAAACTCAAAAATAACAAGAGGCTAAAATGTTATTTTGAGTCCTGCTTCTTTAAGATTGTGCCCCAAGTTATCCCATCCCAAGCCCTGCATACTGAGCCATTATTCTGGCCCCTGCAGTTAGGTTCCAATGCTTTGCAGCTGGGCTGACTGAGACATTGAATTCACTCCGGTTCCAAGTCCACTCCTTTTGATTTCCACATCAGATCAGGAAAACCTAGTTTTACAGCAGTAGGAAATTTTACAGGAATGGTAAGACTGGATTCCTTTACTAAATAAGCTACAAAGTTCTTAATCACAGAAGTTTCTAAAGTCACACCACTATCACCTTGACTGGCCTGCAGGGATTTGACCAGATTGATAGAAGGTCTGGCTGCCCAGTAGCAAATAACTCATGCATATACAAACTTCCTGCCCCTGCTAGGTTAGAGATCCCAAGAGCCAAATTTGACCTTCAAACACTACTCTCTCATAGCCCTGCAGACCCACTAATGTATCAACTTGGTGCAGCACAGGAACCTGCACTGCAAACATGATGAATTTTCAGAGCATGAAGATTTACTGAATTATTCTAAGTTACACTGCAATCTCCACTCTGATAGCACAGCTAAGCTTTTTAAAATGACACAAGAATTTGTTTAAGCCATGCCTACTCTCAAGTACTGCACTGCTTTCACAACCATGGTGGAGTACAAACAGGAGACACCAGACTTACTGAAGACTCAGCTGTAGAAAAGTGTTGTCATTTTTCCCCTAATCACATTAAGATTCAAGACTTCATAGTTTACCTACTTCATCAAGGAGTATACAATGAACAAGTATGGCTACAGGGTTAGGACTGTTGTAATCATTAGATACTTTTAGCAGTTGCTTCAGGTAGTCACCTCAACCTATTTCTTTAGCAAAAAAAGGGAACTGTTCTGTTGGCTACTTGTATCCTGTGTCTGGATTTACCCCTGCAGTGGTACACAGTCCTACAAGACATCAGACACTTGACAGGGTTTAACAGTGGCTTACTGCGGGTCTGTCAGAGAGGTTGCCTTGCCGTATGTATTCTATTGCAGCCTCAATTGAGGTTAGACAGTATCCCAGCTCATCCTTCACTGAGCTGCAGAGCCTGAAGTTCTTGATGTAACTCAAGTTGGCCATCCTGAAATAGAAAGGTAAAGCCATGAACCACTAAAAATAAGACACCAGCATGACACCATATTGCAACTTGGGCTGTTCTGAGCTTTGCAGATTGATCAGAACTCCCCTATCTCAAATATTCAGTGAAACTTTTTTAACTGGAGATAAGAAAGATGAAGGACAAGATAAGAACAGTACTGGGAGATTGCCTCCCTCACTTCAAAGGTGTTAATGTTTCAAGCACCATAAGCACCAGCGCACAATGATAGCCACAAGTGAAATGCAGCATACAAGACACACCAACACTGAAATTCAGTTCAGGTACAGGTGGAAGGTTTAAGTAGACTTATACTGAAGGTGAGGAGAGACCAAGTACAATGGGACAGACCAGAAGGAAGCATTTATACATTCACATCTAGTTTGTCTATAAGAAATGTATCAAACATCTAGAAGATGCATAAAGGCTTCACAGCTCCCAACACTGATGAGAGAGAAGTGAAGTTCATCATACTGACATGCAGATTTGGTAGAATGGCCTCCCACTAAAACTTTTTTCTAGGCTGGGAATCAAAACAAAGACACATTCCTGATAGGTCCTTAATTTAGTCTCACTAGTAACACATCTTTGTCCTAGTAATAAATAGTTTTCTCCATTACTGGAAGTGTAAGGGGGCCTACTGTAAGTTATTACTGCATACTCAGAAACATTTGGCCCTACAGCAGCACTACATAAGATACAGAGTTCTGTATAGCCAAAGTACTTACATACCAGTTTGGGATTTCTGTTTTTACAAGCAAATACAGCAAAACAGAGAGAAGATCATCTGCACACATGGTTTCCATGTTAACTAAAAAAAAAAAAAAAAAAAGAAAATTCAAATCAAATACAGAAACCCTAAATGGGAGATCTACCTCCTCAGACTAAGGCCCAGCTCTGCTAGTAGGGAATGCATTAAATAACCAAAGCAGCCTCCACATGTTCTCAATCTCTAAAATAAGCTGACAGGAGCCAACACACAAATACAGTTTGTACCGTACAAACTGCAATATTTTATTAGCATCCCTCCCTTCCTATTCAGAAGGAAATCCTGAGCTCTGGCTCTGAAATTCTTGAGGGCAAAGACTACACTAAAAGT
The DNA here is from genome assembly GCA_036023395.1 of Myiotriccus ornatus. Taxonomy (NCBI): domain Eukaryota; kingdom Metazoa; phylum Chordata; class Aves; order Passeriformes; family Tyrannidae; genus Myiotriccus; species Myiotriccus ornatus. Next base: position 4,646,346 of record JAYRBT010000021.1, on the reverse strand, counting down.
TGATACAGTTTTCCATAACCCAGTAGACTTAGGGGAGAAAGGAAGAGATGAAGTAAGGAAAGCATAAATTAACTGTGCTACTCTTATTTTCTTAGTAGAAGTATTTTCTCTTTCCAAGCTAGAAAAAATAAATACCAGGTTAAGAGGTTCATGCTTTCCTATCACAGAATCATCTCTGTAATCCACAGTAGCACTTCCAAAGCAGCACACAGGTTTGTTTGTCCCCCACCAACACTGCGTTTTGAAGAAGATGCATCTCAAGAGTATCAATTTCAAGATATCAAGGAGCATGGACCAACAGATGAAAGCAATGTGGAAGCACTTAAAGTTAACCACCCTCAATTCTGCTGCAGGAGAAAGTGTCCTGGCAGATGAAGCTTCCCACATGCCCCAGCTAACACATATATAAGCTAACCCAGAACCCCACCTTACCCCACAAGAATCAGCACTGAAATATCTACCCTGCCTCCATTTTGTTTGGTTTGGAGACCTCAGAGACCCCAACTCAGCTGTGTTTGACCCACAAGTGCTGTTCAAACAGTGGGTTATATACTGAAGTGCTCTGTGTGTGCTGGTTAAGAAAAAAAGGTTGAAAATTCTTGATTCACTGATTACTGACCTCTTTGGCTAGGAGACTGCATAATGATTTGTACAACTTTACGCAGACAAAGTAGCTTCTGTTGAGGAGAAGTACATTTGTTCAACTGACCCAGTTCCCGCTTTGCACGTGGTATATTGAAACTACAAAATAATTTGAAAGGAATGATTAGCATACACAGTTCATGTGCAGGATGTCCAAAGCCCACGTTTTAACTTATTCAGAGCTGAATCAAAGCATGGTTTTAAAGTGTTTCCATTTCTACACCTTGTAGATGGAGAGGGAAGCATAGCAATATAAAAGCAAAACAAACCACCATCAATGCAACAGTTGCAAAGCTCTGTTTTTCTATCTCAAACAAATGAAGAGAAAAACCTCACTAATGTCTGAAGGAAGACACTTTTCAGCTGACCTGATCCTATTAAAGATAGAATCTCAGTGACTCCTCAAAGGAGTCCACAATCATCTCTCTCACCTGAACTCAGGTTTCACTCCAATGTCTTTTTGCTGCAGGTCTTGAAGGCTCCTGGTGATTTTATTAAAAGCAGCATCCTGTCAATAGAAAGGCAACAGTTTTTTTAAAATGCTTTAGATTAATGTAACCACCATTTAGCAATCAAAGAAACTTACCTCACTTGCCTCAATAGTCCCCACGTATTTGAAGACTAGATCATAAATGGCATGGTGGATATACATCTGTAGAAAAAAACCCAGTACTTTAGGCATGAAAGGGAGAGTCAAAAATAGCTTGCTAATTATTTTCCTTCATTTCAGATGCTTACTTCAACTGCTTGTTTGATCAGATTCATCTGCTCTTCTTGCTTTGCAAGCATCTTCTGGAAAAGGAAAGCCACACAAACAGCATGAGAAAGTCAGATAATTTATTGCTTAAGTACCACTGTACTATGTATTTAGGGGAGTAAGCATTTACCAAATGTGAATCTCTCAAAAGATGCTGGAGACATTTGGTATAAAGTGCATTGACAGAATCCTGGGGGGAGAAAAGAAAAAAAAGCCATCAGATTCACGTAGTGTGACTTGAAGGAACAAAGCTTAAATAAGCAAATAAAGGAAGCCTTCTCTTCCTCAGAAGTGTGCACTATTTTGAGTTTAAGCAAAAATAATTACATTTAGCAAAACGTTAGTATGTGGTAATTCACATTCAAGAATTTCACTTTCTCCCTTCCCCCTCTTACTCAACTCTAGGCTAACTCTGACATAGAAAAGCTCAGTACACTCAGACAACCAGAGCAGTGAAACAAATTGTATTTAGCAAATTAGACATCAATAAGGAAGGTACTGACTATGTAGTGGCGGAGGCTTTTCCTTTCATGTTCTTTAAACGTTCTGTGGAAAGATCCTATATATTTATCAAATCTCTCACAGTGCCTTCCCAAGAATTCTCTAACATCTTCAATATTTTTAAGAGAATAGGAGTTTGAGGAAGCTGTAGATTCACCTGGAATGAAAGCCAAGAATTAACATACAGGGTTAATACATATGCATGGGAAAAATACATTTTGTCCCTACACACACAGCCAGATTATGTGCACTGAAACATTAATTCAGCTTACTGCACCTTTAACTAGAGGTATTGCTTTTAACTAAAAGAGTTTAATGCATCACATTTGAGAAGTCTCTCTTGCTTTTTATGTCAAGTATTTATTTGGAATAGCTGAAACAGATTTCACCTTTTTTTTTCCACTGGGGTAATTTACTGCCACATGCACTCAGCTTATGAGTTGTGTAAGTCAAGCTCAAAAGCAGAAGAAAAGCACATTACAGCACTGACTGAGTGCACATGCAGGAAGTCAGGGTGCTTTAAGTGAGCTGTAAAAATCCCTTCTTGGACTTTTACATAACCTATTCTTTATTTAGACACGCTTTCTCTGAATGGGAGGGCAAAGTTGCTTCATGTAAATATTAAACCTAATCCACTTTCCTTCTGAATAAAACAACAATGCCTCACTTAGAATTCATATTGCTTTTCCAAAGTTTTTTTTCTGGGCAAATCTTTCATTTGCAATCAAAGCCAGACAACTAATAAAACACTTAAATCATTCATTTCAAATTACTTTTGAAATTAGAAACTATTTCTCTGAAAGGCTGCTATAAACTATATTAAGTAATGGCTAAAAAGAATGCCACAAGAATAATTTTTGATATATAGATTAATATTTAGAGAATTTAAGGCTTATAGAATTTAAGGCCAGGTATTTTTCTTCAGAACAACTTCCATTCTTCCCTCTCAGTACCCGAATATTATTTCATGTTTTCATCACTTGTTTCAAGTCTTATTTATTTAGGAAGACTAATGTTTTCACTTCAGAAAAAGCTGAAGCTTCTTAGCTGCTTAAGGAGCTTCTATTCCTCTTAATGAGTAAACACAGATATAAGTTCACAAAGAAATCCTGTTACATTCACAGCATTAACAGTAGTCTGGAAAATAGTGTTCCAGCCTTAAAGGGCACTTTCATTACAGGAAAAAATAAGACATTCAACCAGGAGGGCTGCTACACAACTATGCCATTCAACCTTTATCCACTGAAAAGTGATCACAGAATTTACCCCTCCAGTTTTTTGTGCATCCACCTTTCATCTCAAGACACATCACATTTAAGACTAAATCCCTGTTTTAAGCAGTCAGCACTAAACTGAGCACTGCTAAAAAAATCATGATGGATTAATTACTCCACTGATTCTTAGGGCTGAGACTTGGGGAGAAATTCAACAGAAGTTTGCCTGGCAGCAACTTCGTATTTCTCTCCAGCAGCCCACCAACATCTGCCCCAGGAAGTTAATGAATGCCAAGGGCTTTCAACCAAGCCAACACTTGTCAGAATGAACAAATGTATTAAGCACAAACACACTTATTTGCTCACTGTGCAAAGGCAGCCACCAAGTTAACACTTCAACACATACTTGAGCTTTCTGTTTTTTCCAGGGGATGAGCTATGCACAATATACTAAAGCTTTCTTCTTTTTCATTGTAAAATGTTTCCTCAAAGAGAACGGGTACCGAGAGATGGTAATTAAAACCGGCTCCTAAAATGATGAGGTTTCCTTGTATGAAGATCTCCTGAAACAAAACAAAGACCAGATCAAGTGTGAAACTCTGCTAGAAGAGTTACTCCTTGGTTTCTGCATTGCATAGTTAAATTTCAAGGGAAAGAAGAGAAACTTGCAAGACAAAGCCACAGATTGAAAAGATTTCACATTCTCATCTGTGTAGACACTGAAATCTCCTTCAGTCTACAATGTCTGGTTGAACCTTGGTTACAGCCACTTTCTTTCCAAGTCTACTACTAGAGGACATCTCAGAAGTTTAAGCGACTATTTGCAGATTTTAGAGCACTTTTAGTAGAAGGGAAATGGAAAAAAAAAACCCCACCCTTAAAATTAGAACTTAAGCTCAGCTCAGAAAAACACCATACACCTTGTCTATGTTTCTGACACCTAGCTATATTTTCTCAAGTAATTCCAGTAAGGACATCGGCAACAGGAAGACCTAGATGGCAGCCTGCAAACTACAGGTGCAAGTTCTCAGACTGTACTGTAAAATTACAAGTGAAAAAACTGGGATCCTATGCAGTGTCAGCCTTTTTTGGCATGGCCTGCTGTCACAGCAGTCACTTTGTACTCCCTGAACTAAGACAGACTTCAGATACAATTCAATACCATCATAATTTTGTCTTAAGCCTTGGTGAACTCTCATCTGCATATAATACAGGCAGGCTACTACTTGCCTGAAAGCTGAAGAGGCAGCTCTTAACTAAGTGACAAAGGCATTTCTGCCGCTCAACAAAACTCCTATGTGTAAAAAAACCCAGATAAACTGACAAATTTGCTTTGCCACAGTAACAGAAGTCAGAGGCTGTGTTATCATCTGCACAAGACATGCAGGCATGCCACAACTGTTGTTGTGGGCATGCCAAACATAGCTTTTTCTGGAAAGTTGTCTAACTCCTGGTTACCTCTCCTGTAATCACAGGTTCACACTACCACTCATCAGCTGCAATGAATCACTTACTGGAGTGTCCCCGAGCTACAGTCAGACATCAAAACAGAAATACCTTTCCATTTAAGGTTTGAAAGTTTTCTTCTAGTGGCTTCAGAACATAAGACTCAAACTGGCAGGCAGAAAGACTGTTGCTTGAAAGGCTTCCTTTGCATGGAACTAGCACCTGAAAGAGTTAAATCAAGCTTTAGAGAAATGCCATGTATTGCCAGCTAAACACCAATAGCTTTTGTCCTTTAGAGGCAAGCACTTAAATCTGGCTTATAAATATTTACTACTAAACAGGTAGCCACTATAGGTGCTTTTGTTTAAACAAAAGGAAAGGCTATTGCTAGATACAGTCCAGTAATTAACCCAGGGTTTCACTTAGTGACTTATCTGACAAAGGATGACAGATACAACTGAAGAAAGAATCCTAAGAGAAGAAGAAATCTTCAGTTACTTAGCACCAGTCACACAAATGACCTAAAATTAAGCAGCTAATAAAAAAGAAGTGTATTTTCAAACTAAAATGAAAATCCATCAGAAAGAAAAAAATTTAAGATGAGAAGCATCTTGGGTCTACACCAGAGTGGCAGTTTGGGATTAATTCTTAATTAAAAAGCAACAAATTTTATGATCAGGTAAAAATAACCTCCATGTTTAATGCAGTTTCCAAACACTTAATCTGGAATGATTAATTGCAGCACACCCAGATTAGAAATCTTAAGGACTGGAGTTTTTATTCCAGCTCAATTTAATAGCTTTATTTTGCTATGCAAAATGCTGTCAGAAATAAGTGACTATCCGTTCACCAGGACTTCAAAAGGTCAATCTCATTTTCAGTTATAAGCACTTGAGAGAATATGTAACTTCAGTTCACAGCAAAGAAATTTCCAGTAAAGTTTAGAAACACCACCGATTTTAACCTTTTACTACCTTAATATATCAAGAGGTCCATATCAATAAATAACATGCAACTTAAAGTTGTTCTGCTTCACTTCCAAGTTTTGCAGGCTTAAACTAATCTTTAAATGTTTCATATCAGACATGATTTAAACTCAAATACCTCATACTTAATAATCAGCTTTTAAATCTACTTATTTACACTTACAATGCCATGGAGTTCTGCAACTTTGCTGCACAGGTCAGGGCGTCGCTTCTGAATGGCCAAATAAAAGGGATTTTTCAAGATATCTTCATCATACATAGCCATATGGACTTGAGATATTCCAAGGAGATTTTCTAAAATACATATGGAGAATGGCTGATGTATCACACACAATATATTTGTTAAAACACGCTATTTGGGAATACCTAAGGGATAGTTTGATTCTCCTCTGAAAGCACAAAGCAGTTTCAGATCTTGATGTAAGCAGACAATGGCATACTAAGCTATAACTATGGTTACTCAGAAGTTATTCAGACATTCCTTTCATTAATATAAATTCCCAATTCCACACTTATCCTCATAATGTCTCCTTAGGCCTTTCAGGTGTTGGAGTCTAACAACAAATACAGAAGAGGAGGAAAGAAGTTAAGATCAGAATTATTAACACTTCGACATACAAGCTAACTTCTGCTGAAGTCTAAAACAAGCCAAGAGACAAGTCAGCAGCTCTTTTAAGCAGATTCGACTGCCCCACAGGACACTGATGCTTTTGCACTATGCTCATGTAAGTCTTCAAACTCACTTGCATAAGGATTACTGACACACATCAATGAGACACCCAGATAGGGTAACACACACCCTTGTGTAAGGCAATCCTCAACTTTCCAGGGACAGTTACAGAGGTACACCAGGGAGATATGAATATCCATGTCATAATTAAAAAGTCACTGTGAAACTCGTAATTTCTGGTCATCTCTATGCCCAGGGAAAAGGTTCCAATGATTTGTGGTCAGGCTGATGCACAACATTTGGCAAAATAGTGAGCAAAAAAGGGACTGGAGACAGAACACCCAAATCTGTAAGCACTGGAAAAAGCTGTCACTAGGTGTGTCACAGTGCCCTGGAAAAGATAACCCTAAGGCACTAGAGCCTCGACTGCTTGCTTTCTCACTTCTAATTGTCTACGACATCCTAGATCCAAGGGTACAAAAAAACCTTAACAAGAAAATGGCTGGAATAACTTCAGAATTATTCTTTTTAAGAAGAATTGAGATTAACAGACTTACAAATGCTTACAACTTGGCTCTATAGCTTTGTCCCACATCCAGCTTCCCCTATGAATCAATAAGTTGCACAATTTCCTCACACACTTTCAGCTGTACATGCTGGGAAAGGGTGAGCTACAAACTTTAGTTTGAGCAAGCCACCCTTAGACAATCAGTATCCCTCTGTTTCCTCATATGGAGAATTACACCTAGCACATTATTTACTCAGTGGGAGCTCACTGTATGGCAGTTTAAGAGAGTGGAAAAATACACACCCAACTCCCATTGATTTTAGATAGCCTTTGGGTTTCAGCCCTGCTGTTAACTGATCTACAGCCTGTTAACTGAGCTGGGTTCTGGTTCTCCTATTAGGCACAAGAAGAGCTGCCTTAGAGAGCTAAACACAGGACAGGGCTTCGAGCAACCTGGTCTAGTGGAAGGTGTCCCTGCCCAGGGCAGGAGAGCAGAATGAGATGATCTCTCAGGTCCCTTCTAACATCAATCATTCCACGATCTGTCCCACCCCAATGTCTGGGTAAACAGGATTACCACCAGTAATTCCACCACTGATGATGATTAGAAACATTTCTTGGCAGGCAGCTGCAATCCAAGTTCAAGCTGTGGGATTCTCCCTCAGCCAGTGGCAGGGCAAGGGGAAAAGGCAACACAAGGCCAAGGGCAGCTCTGCTGCAGGAACACAAGGTGTCTCATCACTGACCTGAATAAGAACAGCTTGTTAGCTACAAAAAAACACCTGTCTGCTGAACATCGGGATAGGGCACAGTTCCAAGTAAGTAAGTAAGATCTTAAATGACTGTAGCTTACAGTCCAAACATGACTCAGACAATTTAATATATATAAGTAAATACAATTTAGTACATATAAGTCAAGGAACAAGTAGAGCTGTGCATATATGTGTGCAGTCTGCAAAATAATTTGCCACAGAAAGACTTATTTGGGAGTACCACATGCTTTTTTTGGATGCTCTGATGACCTTATCACAAGAGATGAACTGACTGGAGAAGAATCTGAAGTGAGAAAGGCAAGAAGGCCCTGTAAGCAGAATCCAGTCCACGAAAGGCAGTGATGTTTATGATGAAGAAACTGTATGAAACACCAGCTAAGAATCCCCCCCGCCCAGGTGTATCAAACTATCAGTGAAGGGCATTTTTTCCACATATATCTCAGAAATAGGCCTTAACTTAAGAGAACAGGCTCAGATTACAGATCAGGAACACCTTTCAAAAGAGAAGATAAGCACATGGTTTAGACTGCTTGCAAAGGTATCAAGTCTCACATAGTAAATCTCTAAGAACATGTTAGACAAACCTCTCCCAGGGGTGATAATGGACATAGTGAAGCCAGGAGGTTGGATTACATAGTGTCTACAGGCACTTGCTAAATCAAGCTTTCATTAATGGAGCTGGCCCACTGAGGCAGCTTCATCTGCCTTTTGTTTGGTGAATTCATGCATCTGGTCAAGCAGCAGAAGATGAGGTTGCTATGTTCTCCCAAGACAGTGATGGAGAAAGTATTAAACCATGAACTGTGCTGGGGTAACAACAGCACATTGACACAAGGAGGCAACCAAGCATGAGAGTGCAGTAAAACTGCACTGCACAAATGTCTCCAATTGCTACAGCTATACTGCCACTTCTTCAGCTTAACACATCTTAAGTCCAAAAAGTTCTTCCCATAAAAGGAGGGGAGGAGAAGAACACATTTCACACATCCTCCTCATCTAGAAACCTGAACCTCACCATCAAAAATACACAACTGATAAGCTTTGGCCAGAAAGAAATTGAAAAGAACATTTAACTCCCCAGCAAAACAGGGGGAAGGGATTTAGGGGAGGAGGGAAGCTCCCACAGGTTCTCTTATGAAGACTTAAGAGGTCTGCATGACTGACCCAGGTCTTAAAGTACTTCAGTTGCTTGTGTCTTGTTTTTTTTTGTTCGTGTTGCAGGCAGTGATTTAAGAATCATTTCTGACAGAACATCACAGGAAGAGCTTGAAATTATAACCTTCAATTCCTGGTGTGTGTCACACACCACAAATAACTAGTTTTAAATCACTTAGTTGGAGCCATAGAAATTCTTTCACTACAGAGCTAGTGGGTTAACAGAGTTGAATCACCCTGGAGAGCTCCAGTAATAAGTGAAGTGTATTCAAACTCTGAATTCCAGCATTTCAGCTACTGTAATGCAACTAAGGTGCCATCGACATGCTGTACTCAAGAAGGGAGTCAAGACTTTTAGTTCACGTGGATATTTATCACCCATCTTAAGCAGAGCAGATTACAAACTCTGAGCTGGTCCCCACACAGTAGAAAACCCCCACCAGCAACATTAGCACTGTTTTGAGAATCACAACTCTGAATTTCCTTCCCTTTTCTCTCTTCTTTACACCTGCAGCTGCTCAGTAACACTTTAGTGGATACCTACCATATTTGATTAAAAATGCAAATATGAAGAACAGGTAGAATACTTATTAGTTAAAACAGTTTAGTTACTATATTCACTTGGACCTCCATCACCTACCCACAGCATTCTTCAGAGAGACAGAAGTGTGGATGTAGAAACCATTTACAAGGTACATAATTAAAAAAACCAAAGGCATTTAGTCTACAGATTCAAGAGAATACATTAAACCTTCCCCAAAGCTCAGGCATTTTTGAGATTAAGTCAATTTCTTTCCACCTCAAAAGTTAAATGCATCTGAAAATACTGGCTAATGCATTGGTATAATTATAGGAATGCATTAGAATCCTCCAGTGAGGGTTTGTTGGCAGAATACAGCATCCAGCTTCAACCTACTTTAACTTGGGGATGACAGAGACCTGCTCTTCCCAGATGCACCTTGGACAGCTTTAGATTTACTAACACTGAGAAAGCAGAAAATGTACAAAGCCTTATATACATTACTAGAACTGTTTAATGCTTAACAGAAAGCTCACTAAAAACTGTCAAACTATATTCACTATTAAGTCTACTAAATTCTATCATGCTGAGCTATAAAGCAATACTCAAGTACTAATGTTACGTAAGAGGTTTAAATGGAATCATTTAAGTGTGTGGCTTCATGCCTGTAAACACAAATAGCTCAAATTGCTGGAAGAACAGAAGCTGTCTGGATCAGACAATCTAATAAGCATTATGTTACAGCTTAAAAAACCGACAATCATAATCTTAAAACAGCCAAATCCTTTCTGGATCAAAAGCAGAGTGATAATTCTAATGACAGAATTATGGTACAAGGGATAGCTCAAGTGAAAAACATGGAATCTAAGCTTGTCACTGTTCTCTCCAAAACACCAGAAATGAAGCCTTTGCTACTGAAAACAGTGAACAGGAATTAACCTTGACAGTTCATTTTGTCATTAATGGTGTTTTCCTTTAGAGATGGTCAAGAGAGGTACCTTTTCCAGACCTTGAAGGTTTCAGTTCCTTTTAAGAAGCATTTTGAAATTTAGACAAAGAGCCACTAAAGTAGATGATGTCGTTTTATTGGCATTGTTACTTGGCAGTCGAGTTATACAACTATTTACTCAAGTTTTAGGCACATCATCTTCTGAACATCCTGCTATACCCCTATTAAAGACTTAACAAAACACGCTAGAGAAAATGCCCTTCACAGAGTTAGAGATTGTGTATACAAACACTTCAGTGCTGAACAGCATAATATTTTGTTTTCACCAAGGCACTTTAATATTACTACAGCAGAACAACATAAAACAGCTACCAAAGTTAGCAAAAAGTATCAGCCTAGTTCAACAATCTGAAACATCTCCAGGAGAGCAAGTTAGGATATTACACTGGGATGTGAACATCAAGTACCTCAGAGCCCTCTCCACACAAGCCCAGCTCCATAGAAGCAGAATGCCACGTTCTCCAAAACCTTTAACACCAGGTCCATTAGCATGGCACGTTCAAGAAGCATCAATTCACTCAATTTTACTTGCATGGCAATACTGAAGTTTCACATGACAGTATCAATTTCATCTTATCTTGAAAACTCTACAAAAGGAACAACCAAGGCTTAGTAAACCAGTAACTAGAACATCATTTGTTGAAATGCTCAAAATAATGAACAAATCAGAACAAGCAGCAACTTATTATTAAACTAGAAGACTTATCTCCGAGTAGCAGACATTTCTAACAGTTTTTGTCATGCTAGCAAACTGCACAGCCCCTCAGAAAAGAGGAAGCAGTTGTTCCCCAGCTGTAAGTTAAATTCTTTTTTTAACCAAAGTGCTTCCCCCACACACTTCAAAAGCACCCCTTGTTCACAGGAAAAACCAAAGCTAGGCCGATCTTAAAGCACTAAGCAAGCAAGCAGTGAATTTTAAGTAATCTCAGCCCAAATACAATCCTAGTAATTTCTTTAGCTAGTTTTACCAGCACTATGACTCCTCATTTACTCTGCTTCTGGGAAAAGGTTACAATCTGAACTTGAGCCCTAAATCGGCATTCACATAACAAAAACAAGTAAAAAAAGGCAAAAAAAAAAAACTATTTCTGAGCACTTCAGAAACCTTACTCCCTCTCCTAAAGGATGAACACTGAGCATCCTATGAAAAACATCTGAGATACATTCCAGCACACCTTGCTCACCACAAGGGAGCAAAGAAGGAAACAAGCTATTCCTACCCCTTTTAGGTTCAGCTTCTATTGGTTTCTGTGAAACTGAAGTATGTCAGAATACCACCTCTCAGCTATCAAATTAGAGAGTGGTGAAATTTGCATCAGTCAGCTCAAGGCTCGCTAGCAACCACACAAAAACTAAGTTCTATGACCCCAGAACATCAGCCTTGGAAACTTGAAAACTGAGCTCACCCATGAAAAGCAAGAAAGTTCACCTTCAGTATTTTAGCAGTGTATTTATTTGCACCACAGTTTGATCTGGACAAATTCTTACTTGCCCCAGACTTGAGGGCAGAGAAAATACTGGCTTGACTCTCCACAGTCACCTGTTCCTTTCCCCCAGAAGAAGGACATTTCAATATGTGGATCATCCTTCAGTAGGCAAACCTCCCACTTCTATCCAGTCACTCCCATATATCTGAGATCATCTTACTTTTCATTAGCCAAGTATCAGGAACAAGCTGCATTCTCTTCTTCACAACAGAATAGAGACTTGATTCCCAATTCTCAATTCTTTCAGGCTTAGAAATCCACTAGAGCAGCTGCCAAAGAACTTTCTTGGCTTACCAGTGTTGAAGCTGCATTTAATTCTCAGGTAAGGAAGCCTGAGCTACTACCAAGCAAGGCTTAGACCAAAGTGCAAGTGGTGGTCAGTGAACCACAAACAGTTACAATGAACATTTAGAGGAAGAACATTAACAGAAAATACAAAGTTCCCAAAACAGCTTCTCTAACAAAGATTATTTCCCTGAATATTAGCAAGCTGTATGTAAGGCCACCTCCTCAGGTTCAGAGATCTGTCAACACTGTTACTTTGGAGGGGGAAGAAAAACAGTAGAGTTGAAATGAACGTATAAACAGAGATTTAATTAAGCCAAATATTTTCATTCTTTAGTTACGGAAGGAAAACAGTGCATTTCCCCAGACTATGTACAGGTCACAAAGTAATTTCTTGCCTAGGTGCAAACCACCACCACTCACAGCAGGCTGCTATCAACTCTAACACTAGGGACAAGTCTGTGAAGACACCAAGTCTGCAGGGCCAGACCCAGCACAGGTCACCCACAGAAACACAAAGGAACTGAAGCCAGCAACCCCACAGCCATTCACCTCAGTTCCAGTGGTCCTGAGACAGACAACTGGGCAGGGATTTAATTCCTTCCCTGTGCATATCAATAGGAAAGCCAAGTCCTTGCAGGCCAGCATTAAGTCTTACCTCATCACTGCAAGAAACTTAAACATAGACAATTACAAGAAAAACTAATCATGAAATACACTGTAGAATGACACTAAATTCCTCCTTTAGGCAGCAGAGCAAGGGGAAGGAAGGCTGGAAAACAATTTAGCAGGTAAGTTCTAACTAGCAAAATAAATTACTTCCACCACCACTAGTGTTTTGATGCTACACAATCCACCATAACCAGCCTAAGTAATTAACAGCTTCCTGACAGTAAACATCATGATAGAGATATCAGTCTTAACATTCTTCCATGATGTAAATTAAGATTCTTGCTAAGGATGAAGTCTCAAGCCACTTAACCAGCAAAATGCTTAGACAAAAGCAAATCAGAGAAGAGTTATTTAAGGAAGTGCATAGTTTATCAGATATCAGGGAGAGCGTTGATGTCGCATTTTATTTTCACTGTATTTCACCCTTATTTTCCTTCTTTGAGTCATTGTGGCTTCAAGCTTTCCCAGGCCACAGCAGTCTACAGACAAAACTCAGTATTATGAGCTTATTCAAAAAGCAAGTCCCTCAGACAAGACTTACCAACCATTTAAACAAAATAAACTTGCTTTTAGCTAAATTTCTACTCTGCTGAAATGAGGATGTAACATTTAATTAGTGAAGCATCAAGAAGCATCACTGAATATTTTGCAGACATTTTTACGGGTACTTCATATGAAGAATATGTTCATTTACATCTATTGCAAGAAAGCCTTGGCATAGAACAAGGAAATACAGTTCTCCTCCTACTCATTATGCTGCTTCCTAAGTCAGTTCAACGATTTTTACACTCCATCCTAAAAGTTTTCTCAGGACCGTACTTTGGCTAGTCAGCATCTTGCTTGATAGCAGTATCAAGATTTGGATTTCCAGAATATTATACCTAACAAACTACAACTGAATTTTGAGGTTTTCCAGAAGCCAAGCAAATCCTATAACTGCATGCAGCTGAACTTAATTTAGAACTAATGTAGTGACAGACTCTTTCTTCCACACGACACAGCTAAAGATGTACTTAAGCATTACCTTACCTGCACCTGATACATAACTACTACTACCTTCAAGTTTAAGTAGTCACATATTTCTGAACCAATACTCCCTCCCTCCCCTTCCCAGACAAGCTTTCAGAGAAGCAACTCCAGGATTCTCACGTGCCACTTCAGTGCCATGTGGCAAACTTTAAACACAGCTACTACAGACACACACAAATATGCACAGTTTAGTCAGCAATAAGCTTAACACTTATGCCACACAGGACTCCAGATTCAAACCCAGAGCTAATCCTTTTTCCACCTGACAATGATTAAGCAATTATAGGACTTCACTTACAATCAGGTCAAAATCATCCCGTGTTTCTTTATGCCTACAAGGAAACAGGCATGACTGATTTGTTTCTTCGAGGCTACCAACACACAAATTGGCAGGGTGCTGCTCAGTTTAGTCAGTAACAAGTTGGCAATCTACAGAAGTTATAAGGTGGTTTCTTCCACAGGTAACAACCTGCAGGAGAAGCTACACAGGGCTTCAAACTAGGGCCAAAATTAAAGCAGGACGAAATATTAATTAAATAAAGTAAAATAAACAGTCAGTGGAGTCCAATTTACCAAGATATAGGAGGACGAATATAGTCTAGACAAGGCTCTGCAGGTTGTGTTCAGCAGCAGGAAGTCAGTCTTCCTGGACTCTGCTCCTCACAGCAAATTATCTTGCTCATAACACACACTGCACTGCAAGGCTAGTGATAAGGGAAAGGGTCAAGCTCCACTCTCGCAGGAGTATGGCTTCACAGCTTTATCAAGCATCAGAAAACCACTGTGCTACCAACAAACGCTAGGGTATGTTTAGCAGCAAGCTCTCCAGAAGTCCACTCCAGCAGGCACACCGCATGCTGGAGACAACGCGGTTTAGTTCACCAAGTGGCACTCAACACCACCGTGTTCCCGCAGACGCACACACAGGCACGGCCTAGCGCCCATCGCCGCTGCCCGGGCGGTACCGCAGCGCTGCCAAGGGCAGCAGCCGGAGCATCACTTGTGCTGCCGAGAGCCGCTGTGTTTCCTGCGCTTTCTGATGTGCTTCGCTTGAGCCAAGCGCGGGCGCCCCGGGTCGCACACCGGCCCTTCCCCTGCCCCGCTCGCAGGTGGCGGCTCCGTCCCCAGCCGGGCCCCGGAGCGCCCCGGCGGGACCGGCCTGCCCTGCACAGCGCACACAGCCGGGCTCGGGGGCTAACAAGGCAGCGCCCGACCCCGCCGCGGGAGCGGGGGGCACTGACCAGGGACACGCGTGTGTCCGCCCGCACGGCCCGGCCCCGCCGCGGGAGCGGGGGGCACTGACCAGGGACACGCGTGTGTCCGCCCGCACGGCCCGGCCCCGCCGCGGGAGC
>JAYRBT010000021.1:4599696-4631240 GCA_036023395.1 Myiotriccus ornatus | reverse complement strand
GGCCCGGCCCCGCCGCGGGAGCGGGGGGCACTGACCGGGGACACGCGTGTGTCCGCCCGCACGGCCCGGCCCCGCCGCGGGAGCGGGGGGCACTGACCGGGGACACGCGTGTGTCCGCCCGCACGGCCCGGCCCCGCCGCGGGAGCGGGGGGCACTGACCGGGGACACGCGTGTGTCCGCCCGCACGGCCCGGCCCCGCCGGCGCTCCGGGCAAAGGCCGGGCCGGCACCGCCCCGCTCGCCGCGTTGCCCAGGCCGGGGCCGGGCGGCTCCCGCAGCGCAGCACGGCGGGCCACGAGCGCTCCGGCGGTCCCACCCCGGCGGTCCCGCAGCCCCGGGGCGGGAGCGCCGCTCACACCGGCACCGCCGCCTCCCTCCGCCCCAACCGCGCAGCCCCCGGCGCCCGCCTCCCCTCGCCCGGCAGAGCCCTACCGGGGTCCAGGGCGGGCCCGGCGCGGCCGCACGAAGCCAATGGCCGGGCGGCGGCGGCGGGAGGGAACGAGCGAGGAGCCGGGAACGCCGCGGGATCGCTGCCTGCGGAGGCGGAGCCTGCGAGGGCTTATAGGGCCGGGCCGGGCGCTGCCCGCCATGTGACCGCGGGGCGCCCAGCTGGGGCTGGTTAAGTGTCGGCGGAGGGGACTGTCAGCTGCTCGGCTGTCGCTCCCCGGAGCTTTAGCCTCCGCCGCTTTTATTTTTTCATATATCTTTTTTCTTCCTTCCCTCCCGCGCGGCCGGCGCTTTCCAAAGAGCAGCGCCCCGCTCCAGCGCGGTGCGGGACGCGCCGCCCCGGGGGCGCTGCGGGCGGCGATGCCGATGCCGCCCGCCCGGCGGGGCTCCCCGCGGCCCGACCGCGCTCCCGCCGCCGCCACCGCCTGACCGGCCCGGGGAGAGGGTGCTGGATGCAGGAACTACCCGAAAGCACCGCTTGCCATGTGTGCTGGTAGCGCCCGGCTCGGGCAGCGCCCGCGGCCCCGCACCGGGTAGTCGGGGCGGCAGGCGGGCGGGGGCGGCCCCGGGCGCTCCGCGACCATGGTGAAGGAGGAGTGCAAGGCGCTGCTGGACGCGCTCAACAAGGTGACCGCCTGCTACCGGCACATGGTGCTGACCATCGGCGGCACCTCGGACTCCCAGAACCTGCGGGAGGAGCTCAAGAAAACCCGGCAGAAAGCCCAGGAGCTGGCGGTGGCCAACAGGAACAAGCTGACCACGGTCCTGAAGGACAAAACCGTGAGTAAGGAAGATAAAGCCGAGTTCGAGAGGCTATGGGTGATTTTCTCCACGTGCCTAGAGATCCTGGAGATCGACATGAGGAGAGCCCTGGAGCTGGGCCACGAGTTCCCGCTAAACGTCCCCAAAAAGCACCTCATCCAGACGGGAATGAGCGGGGGAACCTCCGGCGTGGCCGCCAGAGCCATGAGCGTCCAGAACATGAAATACGAGGCCGAGCGCAACATAGACGTGATGGATTTGAAAGACCTCGAGAACGAAATCAACCAGGTAGGAGAGATGATGTACGAGATGGAAATGAAGGTCAATGTCCCCCAGTGGACAGTGGAGGCTAAGCAAGACCCAGGGGCTGAACTAAAATCCACCATCAGCGTGGGCGCTTCTTCTATTGGCATGATCTCCGTGGAGGAAAATAAATCCTTCTGCGATATCAGCAAGGTTCTAGCTGGGATTGTTTTCTCTGCTGTGCTCATTATCGCCATTGTCCTGGCAGTGTGTGTGGTTAAACTGTCTTAGGGCGGTGCAAGCTCTGACGGGAGCGACCCCCTCCAGGTCTGCTTGGAGTGTTTCATGCCTCACCATTAATTTCAAAATGTGTCACTCGGATGAGGTGAGAATTTAAACCGAGCACTGGAAAGAACAAGGTAGAACTTTTCACCTCTCAATATCCTAAGATGCACGATTTGCTTCTTCACGCTTTTTGAAGAAAAGGGATGCAAATCAGCCTGCAGAATAGGATGTCTTCATTTGCTGGACTTGTAACAGTTAACTGAAGTATCAGGGTATTATCACTACTGGCTGTAACAGGGATTTGTCTGCTATTAATAGATCATATTCTCAGAAGCCTGTATTTTTTGTTGTTTCACTAGGCTCTGGTGTTTGCTGCTGGTCACTGTTTACAGTATTCGAGAGTAAGACAAACTTGGAGATTAACACGGGTGTTTTGTCTGACCAAGTGGATAGAATACTTTTTTTCTTCCCATCAAATACACAAAATATTGTTTCAGTGGAAGAAAGGGGTAAGGATGAAAACCCCAATAAAAGAATGTGACCAACCTCTGATTTTGATAATTTAATGGTTGGGGAGGGGGGAGAAAACAGAACGAGCAATGCTTGATACCACGTACTGTTTGTTGATTTAGACTGGATTGTACAGAACCCAGTTGCATGAATTGGCACAGCACATGTGAATGACTAATCGCTTTCCAAATCCAGAGTGAAAAAAGGGAGAGCTGCATATTCAGAAAAATACTAGCAAGCTTCGTGGTTCTCATTCAAATTTACCACAATTTTATCTTTCCCTGCAGAAAGGCTGATTCTTGCCACTAGTTCGAATTTTTCTTTATGTAGCAGCAGTTTGCACTTCACAATTAATTAACTATGAAAACAGCAGCAATGAATGTACCCACAGCAGATACAGTAACATTTAAAAATAGATTTTAGCAAACAAAAATCAGATTTGAGTTAAAGCACAACTTTCCAACAGGATCCCCTCTCCTGTTGACAGGCAGGGACTGATGCTTGTATGGGTACTGTCACGTTTCTGCAAGCTCCCAAATTCTTTGCAGAAAACTAGACAAAGATAAAAATGTGTCTCAGTTTCAAATCTCATTCATGTCTGATTATTCATCTGGGAAACAGGAAGCCTCTAGGACTGATCCCATTTGATACACTGCAATTTTGGGGGATAAATGTAACAACAGCATAAAACTTTCCAGCGCTTCCCTATAAAATTGTCAACATTTAAATGTAAAGTTGGGGGGACAGACACTAACTTTGTAGAGGAGCTTCATAATGTTTTGTAGAAGGACTATGTGTTATGGTATTTATTAGATAACTTATGGAAGTAACTTCTATTACTGTGAACACTCACTATCCGTTCAGGAATGCTTGGTCCACGCACGACAGTGCCATAGGTGTATGAGGCACTCCACAGCCAAATATAAAGACCCCATAATATTGGGGGTTTAATAAGTTGTTCTTCATTGCTTATTATGGACATATTATCAAAATAATAATCAGACATGTTCTGTGAAGTTACTAGACAACAGTCTTCATGCTTGTTAAATAAAACTGACAACACTCATATAAACACCTAATCTTTTTGAGTTAACAACTAAACATACTTGGAAAAACTACAGCAAACAGTTTATTCTTTAAAACTTAGGAGAACTGGATTTGAGGGAAAAAAGTGTATTTGAATCTGGTCACTTGTAGATGAGAAAAAAATAGTAAGCAGAGGCCTGAATTAAAAGCTGTAGACTATACTTATGTTGAAGGATAATGTGAATTCTGCACACTGATCTATTCTAATTCCATTCTCTTGGGAATTCACAGTGTTACAAGACAACTCCACATTCCAGTCATGTTTCACTCATTCCACAGGATATGTTTTATAAGTAGTTAATCCATGTTCATAGAGATCCCTGACTGCTTTCTAACAAAGTCAAGTCTGTATTGGTGCTACAGTTCCAGCCTGCCTAGACAAGGTGTAATTCCTGTGTGTTCATTTACATGAGATGATCTCCTTCACAATCACACTGAGTAAACGTATTTAAGGAAAATGCAGCAAAAGCTGCAGGAGAATGTACAAATTTGGATTGCCACCACTAGTCACTAAGGATCTGGAGTATTTCCACTCTTTGCACTCTCCTTTTACTTAGTTCACAGGAAGGTGGATAAGCAGTTGGACCCTACTCTGTGCTGCTCGAAAACTCCATGTACCTTGTGAAATCAGATCATTTAACCACATGTTTTCAAAGCCCAAGTAATGCACGTGTGGTTTCTGGTGGATAAATAAATGGTAACACTGACAGCATTCATTATCTTGTATCTCGGTATCTCCTACACACTTAGCCACAGATAAACAGTTTATCCATGGTTAGTTGTGCAGAAGAATTTTTAAGAATAGGCAATGTCATCTTCTAAAGCAAACTTCAGTGAGTTGGTAAATTGGAAGTTTTCAGTGCATTGCATTTTTTTTCGATTTTGACTTTTTGCTACAGGATTCGAATTCATACAAGTGGCCTATAAATATGTCTTGCTCTACTATGAATATGCACACAATTAGTACTTAAAAGATGGGCCTCGGAAAATGAATTTTCAAATCATAAGACAAAGCCAGATGCAGATTTATTCATCATGAGTGTGTTCCTAAAAATCTATATTGTATTTAAGCTATCTGAATAGAATTCTAAGAGAAAATTGGCACTGCCTACATTGATAATGTTCCTGCCACTCATCTCTTACACTTGATACAAATGTTCGTTCCATGTGACAGAGTTCTGGCATAACAGTGCACAAAACCAAAACAAATGAAACCACCACTGCCCAAAACTACTGAGGCTTCTTATAAATTAAGATATAGAGATGTAGATTTGCAGTCTTAGTTTTTTCCTCCTACCAGAATGCAACAGGACGGAGACTGGAAATGCTATTTTGTGAGTGAAAAATGGGAACCGATACTTCACAATACTCTATATTTAAAGAGCATGATGAAAAACCACGTATTCTCATGCTGATCAGTGGGAATTGTAGTACAAAAGAAGATGGTTATTCCTTAATTTCAGTGTTGATCTACTTCAGTTCTTTTGTCTTTATTCACAGGATACACACATTAAATTCGCTGTATACTGAAATCTTATTCCTGACTTGAATTCTACTGGTTTTGCCTGTGCATGGGTGGTATTTTCTACACTTGGAATAATGCAAACCTGTTACTGTCACTATTTATTTAAAAATAAAGTATTTCCTTATAACTTACTGGTTGGCTTGCAGCAGTAATTCAAACCAAACCTGTTGGACTGAGTCCAGAGGATCAGAGGGATCCCAAGATCAAAGCAATGGAGCAGCTCTGCTATGAGGAAAGCTGAGAGAACTGGGATTGTCCAGCCTGGAAGAGGGAAGGCTCCGGGGTGACCTAATTGCAGCTTTCAGTGCCTGAAGGGCAAGGAATATGGAGAGACACCATGCACAAGGGCCTGGAGCGACAGGGCAAGGGGGAATGGCTTCACACTGACACAGAGTAGGGTTAGAAGGGATATTTGGAAAAAATTCTTCCCTGTGAGGGTGATGAGGGCCTAGCACAGGTTGCTCACAGAAGCTGTGGCTGCCTCATTCCTGGAAGTGTTCAGGTTGGACAGGGCTTAGAATCATAGAATCAACCGGGTTGGAAAAGACCTCTGAGATCATCACGTCCAACCCTTGATCCAGCACTGCTGTGGTTACTAGATCATGGCTTGGGGCAACCTGATCTAGTGGAAGGTGTCCCTTGCCCATGGCAGGGGGTGGAATGAGATCTTTAAGATCCCTTCCAATCCAAACTATTCTCTGTTTCTACGAAAATCTGGAATATTAGTACAGCTTGTCAGTAAGCTCTTAAAAACTAAAGTTCCTATTTCAGCCACAGTAATAAAACAGTACTAAACCCTCTCATTAACAGTTTTCTTCACATAAACACATCGTTCTCAAGCTCATAAAGTTGAATGCAGTGATGTAGCTTAATTTATAGTGCAAGGGAATCAGCAGTGTGAAAAGTCAGGAAATCTCTGCCTTAGGAAACAGCTACAGTAACATTGAGGCTAACAGATGACACTGCCTTCAGCGCTACTTGTTCAGTGGTAAGTACAGAACCATTGGCTTGGACAATTGAAAACTGGGGAACGTATTAGACCAGAACAACGGATTAAATTCTCCTTGTGTTAGGATCCAAATTGTCCCTTCCAGCCAGCAAAGCTGGCATTTACTTTAGCAAAAAATATACACGACCTAAGGAGCGTGAAATTTGGTCCTGCGGTATTGATAGCAACAACAATCAACAGTTGTATCACACTATCAGAATTGAGTCTGTTAAATGCAAAAAATTTTAATTTCCTTCCAGGATTTCCAGTCTATCACCATAAAAACTCTTTACATTGTTTTTCACTTTACTAACCAAAGAAAGACAGAAAAATAATTAAAGTGATTTTCCTTATGTGGGAAGCAATATAACATCAAACTTCTGCACCATGAAAATAAAATAAAATTAGGTTCACAATTCTTCACGTAAATATGACAGTATTTTTTACAGTAATGCAATTAGTTAAAACTGAACTAAATGACTGATGTAATTATCTTTTGGATTAAAAATTAAACATGTGCTAATTGTTTATAGTCCAAGAGGGCTGGTTATGGACTTGCTTTTCCTTCTCTTGGACGGCTCGTGTTGTTTATGTACACCTTCCAGAAATACCTTCTATTTAAGTGCTAATGGAACTCCTAGTCAACATATTTACCCTTCACAGATTTTCATTATGTAAAAAGTCATCCAGTAAGACCAGTGGATTACAGATCTCTAAGTGCTTTCTCTCAATACGATTATATAAGTCTTATAATGCAGGAAGAGATCTGGACAAAATAGCAGTCTACACGTGAGCAGCATTTGCTATGGTAAATGTACAATAAAAGTGGGATTAGAAAAGAATGCCTTGCACATAAAATTATCTGCATGTGTTAATGGAAGGACAAAAAAAGGAAGGAGATGGATGTATGTAGTAAATATGTTAGCGAAGTTTGCTTTTTGTTAAATCCAACAGCACCCCAACGTTAAGCTACAGCTTCTCTATAAAAAGAGGGAGTATCTTATGTCCAGTGGGACAAAGAATATAAAATATCCCTGAGTGGAACTGACTATCCATTCTTTGATTAATTCAGTACAGAGTAAGAGTAAAGTTATTTTGATTTGCTACACATTGATACCAATTTTACAAAAGACAATCCTTTTTTCTCTCTCAGTCTCACACTACAGGGGAATTTTTTTCTTGGAGAAAGGCGGTCCCACAAGGCTGGATTCCATCATCCATCCTGATGGCTTGCTGCTGGAATGCAGCTTCATCAGCTACCACTGATGAAACCTGTGGAAAGGTGAAAAGTCACACAGCATTTAACCAGTGTCAAGGCTCCTGTGGATCTCCTCAGCCAGCCAAGCACAAGGGATTCATGCTGGAAGCAATGTGACTGAAAGTCATGTAGGCAAACGTAAATTCAGTCACAGCATCTCTGAAATTCTGCCACCCACAGAGGCCAGCTAGCAAATGCAACTATGTTTATTGCCCAGTTCCAGTAATTCGTCAGAATATCTACTATGGTTTTCCCAAAGTGACAGAAATTGACTTTTTGAGCCTTCTCAGGGAGGGTTCTTTGGTTTGTTTGTTTGATTTCTTTGCTTGAGTTGTATGTTTTATTTACATTGTATTGCCTGGCATTATTTATCATGTACTTAACAATAACATCTCCACCAAATCAATCAAACAAACAAATCCTCTCAAAGCTAGTTCTAATTCAACTGTACAGATATGGAAGTCACAATCATAATATAAATATGGTCTGTCATTTTGATAATTTTTCCCCCGTGCTTTAAATTATCACAGGAGTCTCACTCAGGTCTGTCTCTCACCCACAAATGTTCAAAGAACATATACAGTTGAACTCATTGATGTGTCACAGCACTAAGGAATTACATGGACAAAAACATGACTTTAAAAATCATGGGGTTTTTTGTAAGAACATTAAACATCAGATCTTAAAACCATCCACAACTATCTTAGGGAAAGAAAATTCAAATGCTATTTCTTTGTATGATCCAGAAGAATCTACACATAAATAGCATAAACCTTGGGGAGAAAAAACAAGAAAGAGGGCAATGAGAAAAGACAAAAGAAAACATTTAACTATTTATACTGTATAAAGTGACTGAGGACTACCAGAGACACCACACATGATACTCCCTTAGCAACTTAATCTAATATGCTAATTGCAGGTGTAACTTGAGTTATAAATACACATTTGAATTCTGGGTCCTAGAGGGAGTGCTCCAAATCATTCCTCATATAAGGCATCACTACTCGGTCTGGCGAGAAATTCCATGTGTGAATACTATTCATGTGATTAAAAGCTGCAGAAGTAGAACCATAATTTCCGTTTCCATAAGACACATAATCCATTATGCGTCTGTTGCAAATAGAACATTTCCAGTTGTTAATACTATCTGTAACCCAGTTTTCTCATCTGCTTTATTTGCTGGAATACAATTTTGTATGAAGGTCGCTGTATTTTTTATTTTCTTTTTAGTCACTCTTTATAATGGTGGTATAATCATAAACCTGCATTTCCTAGATTTGACGTTTTTTCACAATTTGTACAGCAGTAACTGGAGTAGGGAAGAAGGTTTGCCTTAACTTGCACTTGGCTATCTTTGTGCCCAAAGGACTGCTTCAGATGCTGAGCACAGTCCTGAACGATGCTGTAAGCACAGCACTGCAGCTCTGCTGACAGCCCTAGTGTTCTCTCTGTGTCTGAGTCTGCAAACAGCAGCCTACGTGCAGCCACACATTCCACTTTCACTCCCATGCACGAATGCCTATGAAATCAGACCCGCGAGATTTAATACCAATGGATACCAATGAAACCAGAGGAATGGGCCACCACATTGAGCAGAAGGATGGAGCACCTCTCCTGCAAGGAAAGGCTGAGAGAACTGGGATTGTTCAGCCTGGAGAAGAGAAGGTTTGGGGTGACCTAATTGTGGCCTTGCAGTGCCTGAAAGGAGCCTGCAAGGAAGATGGAGAGAGACTATTGACAAATTCTTCCTTGTGAGGGTGGCGAGGCTCTGGCACGGGTTTCCCAGAGAAGCTGTGGCTGCCCCATCCCTGGAAGTGTCCCAAGGCCAGGTTGGACGGGGCTTGGAGCAACCTGGGCTAGTGGAAGGTGTCCCTTGCCCATGGCAGGGGGTGGAATGAGATGGGCTTTATGGTCCCTTCCAACCCAACCATTCTATGATTCTATGACTTGTTTGCCAGGATATTCCTGCTTTGCATACTAGAACTTGTGAGACTTTAGACTGTCCTAAATAAAATAAAAAAATCACAAAAACCCATTTCACTTAGAAACTTAAATTATATATATAATAATCACTCTTATTCTCTAGTATCATATTTTCCTAGATATATTCCAGGCTATCAGACATTGCATTTTTGCCATACTAAGACAGTTTTGTGTATGTACTGGCATTACAGCTGATTTGAAAGTGACACTGTTCATTACTGGTACATGAGTACTTCCTTCTTAAAATGCCTTTATGCTGAAATGATCGGACTCAATGGACCCTAAATCTGTTTGATCAGCCATCAAGCTCATTGGATGTTAAATCTTGAAAAATCTCAGTAGTTTATTAATATTTCACTAGTAAAGCAGCTTTTAGGCAAAGCACATCCCTAACAAGATGTATACGTAAACACAGTAAAATAGTTAACTACACTAAGAGTGCAAAAGGCAAACAAATACAAGGACAATATAATGATTTTAGGTTCAAAACACCTTCCAATAGTAAACAGGCACACTGGTGGGCCTTGTGATTCCATTGCTAAGAGGGTAATCACAGATAAGCAATAAGGATTAAGTTAGTATGAAAAAGGGACACACAAGTTACAAGATGTTATTGGTTTTGCTTGTATATTCGGTGATGAGCGAGAGAAGGAGAGGGAGGGCAGGCTTGTATATTGTCTGGCTATATGTTTCAGCAACATAGCAGCCTTGCAGCAGGGTGAATTTATGGCCCCGCTGTGTCTGGGTACACCTCAAGTTCAGTTTTGGGTTTGTCAATTGACATATTCCAGCATCGCACTGATTCAGTCGCTTCTAAACATCCTTTCAGTTCCGGTGACACACATCTCACAGGCATCAAGTACATGCTCACAAACAAAATCAAATGGAGAAGTTGTCAGAAGCACGTACAGGTATGTGGGTATTTGCCAAACGCAAACCTGGCAAGAGAAGGATTATGGATAGGAAGAGGATTCTCCATGTTACATGCAAACACCATGCTTACATTTCTCAACCTCTGTTTTCAGCTTTCTTCTCCTTAAACTCCTTACAAGTTAGGAAAAAAAGTTAAATTAACAAAAATAGAACATTTCCTAAAGGTCCAAAGGGCTTTTTCCTGGCTTTGCTATCTTGCCTGAATATATGTTTTTCAGGTAACAAGGTACTTAAAAACCTCAAAACAGAAGAGTTATGTATAATCATTAACTAAAACTCTACACACTCCTCCCCGTTGAAGCCTACTAGAACATATTCAAACAACTCAGTGCATACTACGTTTAATTACAGACCTAAAATGACTTTTGTTATCAGCATGGCTTGCTGTGGAATTGAGATAAGGAGATTTCTGCGAGGCCAGCTGGCGGGTCAGCAGCGGTATTACGATTACAAATCCGAGCCCTTGGTTTCTGACCCGGGGCTGACTCCTGGGGCTGCAGCTACAGCCCCTCCATCGGCACTCGGGAAGAGCGTGGGCTCCGAGCAAGGTCAGCGTTCACACCTCGTCGCGCCGTAAACACACCCAGGAGGGGCGAGACATCCCAAGCCGCGTTTCCCAAGCGCACCGAAAGCCACCGACGCGCCCTCGTTCCTCTCGGCCGTTCTGCCTTAAACCCCCTGCACCTCCTTAAGCTTTCGCCCCCTGAGGACGCACTCTACTCACCGGCTTAGGGCTGACGCGGGCCGAGGCATCGCGGCCGCCGGCCCGCCTCCTCCATCCCTCCTCCGGCGCGGCCCCGCCCCGCTCCCGCGGCTGCAGCGGCTCCTCCGGGAGCGCAGGCGGCGGTGCCGCCCCCGGCCCGGCCGAGATGAACCCGCGGCTGCGGCACTGGCGGGAGGCGGCCACGCTGCTGCTGGCGGCGGGCCCGCCGGGCCGCCCGCCGCGCTGCCCGCTCGGCCGCTTCGACTACGAGTTGCTGCTGCTGCGGCGGAGCGCCCGCAGCGGCTTCATGCCCGGCGCCCACGTGTTCCCGGGCGGGCTGGTGGAGGCGGCGGATTTCTCGGCCGAGTGGCTGGCGGTGCTGCCCGCCGCGCCGCGCTGCGGGCTGGGCGCCGTGAAGCCGCCGCCGCCCGGCGGGGGCCGCGCCCCGCTGTTCGCCGCCGACCGGGAGCGCCTGGGCTCGCCGCTGCCGGGGGAAGTCGCCTTCCGCATCTGCGCTCTCCGGGAGACCTTCGAGGAGGCGGGGATCCTGCTGCTGGTGCCGGGCCGCGGGCCGGCCCCGCCGCTGCCCGCGGAGCGCCTGCCGCCCGCCGCCGAGCTCGGGCGGTGGCGGCGC
The DNA here is from genome assembly GCA_036023395.1 of Myiotriccus ornatus. NCBI lineage: Eukaryota > Metazoa > Chordata > Aves > Passeriformes > Tyrannidae > Myiotriccus > Myiotriccus ornatus. Next base: position 4,619,884 of record JAYRBT010000021.1, on the reverse strand, counting down.
CGGGTGCAGGAGGACCCGTCCTGCTTCCTGCAGCTGTGCCGGCACCTGGGCTGCGCCCCCAACATCTGGGCGCTGCACGAGTGGAGCAACTGGCTGACGCCCGTGGGCCCCGGCAGCCGCCGCTATGACACGGCGTTCTACCTGTGCTGCCTGGAGGAGCGGCCGCCCCACGGCTCGCAGGACGACCAGGAGGTGACGGCCGTGCTGGTGAGAGGGTCCCCCGCGCCGCGGGGATGGGGACGCCTGGGATGCCGCACGCTCCGGATGCTTGGGATGCCGCACGGGCCGGCCGGGAGGGTGTTCCGATGGGCACGGGCGCTCCTGCCCCCAGGATCACAGAGCCGTTCAGGCTGGAAAAGATCTCTGAGGTCATCGGGTCCAACCTTTGACCGAACGCCACCGTGTGAGCTAGACCTTGGCACTAAGCCCGACCCCCCCGGCTTCCCCCTCCTGTCAGGGAGTTGCAGAGAGCGAGAAGGTCCCCCCTGAGCCTCCTTTTCTCCAGGCTGAGACCCCCCCCGGGTGCCTCAGGGCTCCTCACAGGACAGATCGATCAGTCCATCAAAGCCATCCTGATAACTCGCCCTTAAGACTTGAGAAGAGGGAAGGGAGGGAATCCTCTCCCCTGCACTCCTGAAACTGCCACTGCCCCCTCACCAGAGGTGCGGCTGGAGCAGCTGCTGGGAGAGGGTGTTCTGTGAAGGTCGTTTTACCTGACATATTACGGCACAGGATCTGTGTCCTTTCACATCACTTTCACCTTGAATTGCTGTCTCTTTCAAAGGCGGAGGACAAGTACCACTTTTTATACGTTCATTCGTGCAGGGGAGGGTTCTCACATGGGCATAACACAGTATGCTGGGAGACATCCATGTGGGATGAACAGGTATACTCCAGGGCTGCAAGAGATGCTAGTAATTTTTTATTCTGTAGTTACTTGAAATATTTTAAGTAATATACAAAGTTATTGAAATAGTCTATTAAGAATTTTGAAGCTTTGAAGTTTTTACTTTTTTTTTATTAAGTGAATAAAAGTAACAAACTCTATAAAGAGACTTCTTTCATGGTCAGGTACATTGGGGTCCTTGAGTTTTTCTAGAATTCTGAAAAGTTTGATAGCAAGTTAGATGAGAAACGAGACAGTTCTGTAAAAGCTTACCTAACAATTTTGGTATCACTGATGCTGCAATACGTATTTTTTAACAGATTTTCTATAGAAATTTAGAAGTACCTGAGATCTCATCTTCGGAAGAGTTCATGGTTGTTATAATTTTGCTAATAACCGCATAAATGTACTGCAGATGCTTATGCACACATTTATACTGCCAAATTCACCATGTGAGATGCAATCAAGATCCCCAATAGTTTAAACATGCAGAATAAGCTTGAATAGCTGGGTGTTCACACTCTGAAAACAATGCTTGTAAAATGCAGATGTTTAGAGGCACTTTTCATTCTCAAAGCATCAGTAGCAACCTCTAGTGGCACCGAGTTGAATGTTTTCTGTTGGTTTCAGTAGACTTTTAGTCAGTCCCCTAAAACAAATATTGGTTTCTAAACACGTCTGTGTGTAAAATAAAAACTTCTTTTTATTGGAAAGAAAGGAGTAACTTTTATAGATGGCTTACATTTCTCAATTTTTAAAATTTCTTGGTTGCTATTTTGGTATAGTTTATATATGGGTTTTTTTTGTGTTCAGGAGATGTTGCAAGCTCTTTTTCTGTAAAGACGTCCTTGCTAATGATTTTTCGGGTTACTCAGACTTTCTATCTGCTGATGAAACCACTATTTCAAGGCTTGTTTTCATCTTACAGTGGTCATCACCTCCAGAAGCCATTGAACGCTTTAAGTCTCAAGAAATATGGTTTCCTCCGCCGCAGTTCTATGAATTTTGTAGGCTCTGCAACTTCTCTTCCCTCGGTGAGTTAGAGAAGTTCAGCTCTGAGCGAGCTCTGGAGGGCTGTGAGCGCTGGATGGCGGTAACGCTGACTGCTTCCGATGGCTCCATCCAGCTGCTGCCAGGTAAGGGATCACCTGACAGTTCTCTTAAACATACAGCATCTCAAGCCACATGACATAAACCACCAGGAAAACACTCTTTTAAATCGAGTTTGTACCGTGTGGTTCCTTGTTTGCTCCAGTTGTGACAGTGGCTGCTGTCATGGACGAGCCAGGGGATCACAGATAGCACAGTTATTACTTACTCATAGTGTCATTGTCTCACCGTTGTCATAAGGTTTCTTTATGAAGAAATTCTAGCATTTTTTTAATCTGACGGATGTATTAGAACTCGTCCTGTTTAGTCCTTTTCAGTGGGAATTCTCTTTTACTTCAGTTATCCATTTGTCTTTGGAAGGATAAGGGACTGGAGCACAGCTGCATTATCAGTCCTCACGACTGCAGTGACGGGGCACTGCACTAAAACCATACATTGTCACCCTCCTCCTGCCCTCTCTCCTACTTAAGTCTCTTTCATTTCATAATCACGTACAAGCAGTGTTAAGAAAAGCTGCATGTACTATTTATTATTTTCTGCTTTTTCAGTTTGCTTTTCATTAGGCTTTCTCCTTCTTTTTTGTCACAGTTGACCTCTAGACTTTCTCTATTTGGGGTACATTAGGAGCCTTGCACAGGAGCAGTTTGCCTTGGTATGGCAAAACACTGTTTCCATCAACAAAGCAAAGCTGCTGTTCTTAGTTCTTTCTTTGTACACTTGAAAAAGCATTTGTCCTGTTTTCCACCTGTTATATAAAACCCCTATCTCCCCAGGCTGCAATTATAGCATATTAATACTATCAGGAGGTCTGGAACATTTAAGTCAACACCTCAAATGAGCACTGCAGTTTCACTGACAGATGCTTCTGGAAATTTATGGCTCTATTTTTAAATCTGAAGACTTTTAGAGGCAATTTACTTTTGCATTGCAAAATACATTTCCACTGAGTTTGACATCCTGATAAATATTAAAAGATTGCCAGTGTCACTCAGTGAAAAAGCTGAAAAATAAAGTTGGTAGTCTATAACTAAAACTTTTTTTTTCCACCCTTAGGAGATGAGTTATATCCAGAAGATCCAGATTATACAGGAGAAAAGAAAACAGTTATGTCAACAGATAAGAAGATTGAAGAGCTCATGAAAGAGGGCAGTATATTTCACAGGATAGTAATAAAAAACATCCACAATTATGCTGTCTATGTTAATATTCAAGCAAAATATAAGCATATTAATCCAGTGATGATAAACTGTGATAGTTCAGATTACAACAGCAAACTGTAATATGTGTTTGGTTTAAACCTAGAATATTTTTAATTACATATATACTCAGTGTGGTTTTGGTGCCTTCTAACTGTTGCCAAATAGTCAGGAAAATATTGCTCTGTCCTGCCAAAGCATTTTGTCTATGTGTGTGTTGTCTGATTTATGTGTACCTAATTCTCTGAGTCTTTGAAACAGTTGTGCCACTGTTGGGTCACAAAGGTCCTTTTCTCACTGAAAATTTTAAGGATATATTTTGCTCAGAACAAGAATGTTTTGAGTTGAAGAATTCTTTTACTATGCTTCCCAAAGTTACCCATTAGATAAGTGCAATGTGTGTCTACAAATGAATGAAATCTCTCATTCCATATTTGTTGACATCTTCCAGTCTATTCTCTCTTTCATTTTTGGGAAAAGCAGTGTATGTATGTGTATAGATATAATGATTTATTAGCTAAAAGACTATTTTAAAAAGAATATTATAAAGTTTATTTTTATATTTGATATACCTGAATTCTTTTTACTAATAGTAATTATACAAAAGTTTACAATTTCCAAAGGTAGAGATAATTTAAACGAAGACCTTTATCAGATCAAGTGCATTATTTTTCTCATTATATTTTTTTAATCTTCAAGTTGCTAGCAATTAAAAAAAATAGAAAAAATTAATTTTTTAGTTTCAAAAAGATACCCACAATTTAAGGGAATAATGTTCCTCCTTGGAAACACCCACTTCTATATTCCAGCATCCCACATTTTGCTTCTTAACTACTTTACTAAATATATCTGAGATTTAAGAACTTCAGAGGAAGGACTGCTGCCTAATTTTTTGGTTTGGATTTTTGGTTGGTTGGATTTATCTTTTTTTTGTGCAATAAATGGAGTCAGTGGAGTAGTGATGTAAATTCTTTATCTGGAAGAAGAATGAGTGATGACTTGAGATTAGTCAATAAAGTTGTTCAGAAAGCTTTGTTCCAGCTTTTTCTTCTGTGTTTCAATTAAAATTTGCAACATTTCCATTAAATTGGTTTGTAGTATTCATTTGGATTGGGGAAAAAAAAAAAGTGTGTGCTGTCTCAGAACATGCCCAGATTGTTGTTCATTTTGCAGGCCTCGTTGGGGTTTGTAAACCTCTGCTGAACACAGCCCAAGGGAAGCAGAGCACTGTGTATAATGTACGTTATGCAGTACAATACCTCCTTCCAAATATTCTGGCCGGGTGGGATGTTCCCTTTTCTCCAGTCACTGGAGGCTTTGCCTGACTGCCATGACCTTGCAAATAACAGTGAGGAGCGGTTTAGGACCCAGGCTTGCCATTTCCCTCGGAATCCTGGGATTTATGTCATCATGTCCCAAGGACTTGTCTATGTTCAGGTTTCTCAGATGGTTTTGAAATTGCTCTTCTCCTACAAGGGAAGGTACTTTATTTCCCCACCTTGAGGTGCAGGGACTTGAGAGATGTGGGAAGAGTGACTGCCAGCAGAAACTGAGGCAAAAATAATTGTCAAATGTCAAAGAAACCCTGTCAGCCTTTTCCATGAGGGTTACCGCTGGATCTCCTGTCTGATGGATTGGGGGTGGGGGATGCACATTTGCTGAAGTCCTCCTTTGGTAATCAACACACCTCTAGGAGCTATTATTATTATTCACATCCCTTGCCACATTCAGCTCCAGCTGTGCCTTAGCTCTCCTGATCCAATTCCTAAACACCCAACCATCATCCCTCTATTCTCCCTTATGGATACATCTTCCTGCTTCCAGTGCTACAGCTGGACTTTCTTCTTTTTCCTGCTGTCCCTGCAATAGTTAAAAGAACTACCAGCATTTTCAAAGAATTACCGTTATTTCACAAGTGTCTCCGCTACAAAGGAGATTTTAAGCCTGAAATCATTCCCCAACTCCAAAGATTTATTGTATTAATTTCACGTAGGTTCCAGTAGAACTTTCTTTTTCAAGTTGTTCGCCGTAACAAAGGCTTTTACGCGTCATCACAAGGATTTCGTTTTCCACTTTATACACCGAAAAGCCAAAAGCTCGACTCCCACGTGCTCTGTACGGCGGAGCTGCGAGCGCTCCTGCAGCGTTTTAAGGTGCCATTTGACCCCCTCCCACGCCTTTAAGGAGCCGGGAATGCGCCATGTGGGAGCTCTGAGCCCGCCCTCGCACGGGGGTGGCTCTGGAGGCGAGAATTTCCGAGAAAAGAGGCTGCTGGAAGGTTCCACGGGGAGGTTCCCTGCGGAGCGCCGGCGGGGCGGTGGAACAGCGCGGTGCTGGGCGCGGACGCTCAGCGGGATCGTTCTCGCGGTTGGACCCTATGGAACTATGGCAGGACAGGGTGGAAATGGGGAGTCGGGGCGGGGGGAGGCGGAATAAAGAGGAAAAGCTCGGGTTTTAGCAGCCACGTGTGCCCGTGCTCCTCGTGTTGTGCGTCCCGGTTTTGGACGCGGCAGAGGGATAGCGGGAGGTTTGTGTTTTCCAGGAGGGTTTGCAGGCACCGGGATTGCGGGAGAGGCTCCTGCAGCCTCTCAAAGGTTGGTGTTAGGGCGGCGGGTTCGGACGGGGCGTTAAGTGGCTTCTTGCATTTTTGCAAGGTGACTGCTGTGCGCTGTTTGAGTTCATACTTGTGATCTTACTCAGTCCTTAGCAAACCGGGAATGTTATTGGGAATGTGTTGGGAGCGCTGGCCTCTTCTGTGGGTGTGCTTCGTCCCCGCTGCTTTGTTGGGCCATTTACCGTGCTTACACTAATCCACCTGAGACATTAGTTTAGGTTATTTATTGCCCCTCACATGTTATTGCTGGGGGGAAAAAAAAAAAAGAGGTGTCTATTTTAAATGTCTAAGGCAGCACAATGAATCTCATTGTTGGAGTGTGTGATAGAGCAGCGTTATGAGACCTGTGTGTAACTCAGGAGCTGGGCTGGTGTCGCATGACCTTATCTAAAGCCTCCGACATAGTTTAGGCTGTTCCATTGTCATGTTAAAGTGGGAATAATTAGCGCTGTTTCTTAGCAGGGCTGGTTGCTCGCTATGACCGCGGGGTAGTTGTACTGCAGCTTACTTAGTGCTGACTTGTTCAGCAATAGCGTTGGAAGTGGAAGGCCAATGTCCTGATTTTCTTTTCCTGAGACGTTTTATTAGGCACTTATTTCCAGTGCGAATTAGGTTGTAAGCTAGACACTGCGGGGATGATACCGCGGTACGCTGGTTTGTGCCAAAAAGAAATGCAAGTTACTTCAGTCTGCAGGTAGTTTAATTATTCCATTGTAATCCCTAGGTTTGGGACTCCTCTTTTGTATTAGGCTATGTTTTTTGGGTCTTTTTTTTAAACACATAAATATTTCCCTCTGGTGTCCATTTGGTCATGCAGGCAGGTTGTAGCAGCGCTTGTCTGCAATCAGCCTACGTATGTTGGCTTTCTAATGGAAGGGATGGTAAATCTTAATTGTACTTTAGCACAGCACCTCACTAAGAAGGCCGGTTTGAACCCTTTGAAACACGTTAATCAGTTCCCTAGATTAATACTGCTGACACAGGTAGTAAAAATCCGTAGGTGCTTTAGGTGTCTGTTCTTTAGATACACTTCAAAACAAGTGGTGGCTCTAAAAATTGTTAATCAAATGTTTGCCGTTCTTTTACAGAAGTGATGAATGTGCCACAGGGGATAGTCATGGATGTTGTAGTATTAAAGGTATGCTGGTGTTTTTAAAGTCTGAAGGACTGATGTTTATTTCCATGTGACTTTCTGGAAGTGAGATATACAAACAAGGTGTTTCTGTATGAAGTTTTATTTGCTGCTCAGATGTTCTTAAAAGCATCTTGTCACTTTAGCAGGAGTTAATAGTAATTGTTCTCTATCCTTTGCCCCAGATTGAAGATCCAAGTTGCTTTTGGCTTGCTGTGAAAGAATGTGTGCCAGGCCTAGTCTATGAAGTGGCATACAAAAACCTGAATGCTCAAATGAATCAGTTCTATGACAGACATAAAGATGTGAAGGAATTAAAACCAGAGGTGATAGAAGAAGGCCAGGTAAAGTCATTGCTCTGTTGTGCACATAGAAATAGTCTGTTCTTTGCATTGGTTTGAGGTGAAGTAACAGATGCGTGCATTTTTTGGGATTTCTGTTGCTCTATAGGAGAGTAGATAATGGGGTCTCCATGGGTTGTGTGTTCTCATCTGTAAGCTTCATAACTGCACAAGCTGCAATGCTTGCATTTTACAAAGAAAATGGAGGGCTGTGTAATAAATACTGTGGTCTTGCCTCTGAAAGACTTTTGAGTGTAATTCAGGCCATTTGCAGGAATCTGCTGTCTTCTTTCTTCCTCAGATTTATGTGGTTTTCAGTGAGGAGCTCAAGTGCTGGTGCAGGGCGGTGTTTCAGTCGGTGCAGTGCCACGTGCTTCATTACCAGCTCAGATGTTTCCTTGTGGATTATGCCAAATACAGTTTGGTTGAATCAGACAAGTATGTGTCGGATTTTTTTATCACTCTTAAGATACTTCTTAGTTGGGGGATACAGATGCTATTAAGACTTACTCAGGTTCACAGTGAGGAGGCTTTGGATTAATTGAGGTGTGGGTTGGGTCCACAGAAGCTGCTAGCTGGGTGATAGGCTCTTGCAAGTGTGGGTGCAAACCAGTCCTTAAATTTGAGAAACCATTCTAAAGATGGTTTCCATCTTAGGCTTTGTTTTTTTTAAAGATTCAAAATAGAAATAATGTCAGTTTGTTATGACTGAAGTGTATAACTGCTGGTTAACACTATTTATATATTCTTTCTTCTCATAGTAAGTAGCTCTATATTAAAAAATTAAAAATTACGGTCAGTGGAGTTCAGTTAACCATATATGGAAGCAGGAGTTCACTCTCTGTAACAGCTTTTGACATCTGAACAGAAATCTGTGGGGTTTTTCCCCCTGCAGTTTCCTTATGGTTTACTAAGAGTTTCCACAGGTTCTGAGTTTTTGAGAAAGGCATTAGAAAACCTTCTGTTCCTAAAATCTTGAAAAATCTGTTGTAGAGAAACCTATTCCAGCTCTTAGTTTTAAAGTTTGTTTCTTTATTAAAATATGCAACTTAAGAGTACAAGAAACTTAAATCGTTTTTCATAGTAGTCCACAGAATTAAAGCTTATATGAAATACTCTAAAATAATTCTTAAGTTAGTGTTTCCCAACCCATCAACAGTCAATTTAAAAACAAAGTGACAATGCCCCAAGTTTACAATACATTCAATTAGAAGTAAATGTGTGATTTATTGCTTTTTTTGGAATACACTAAAAGATAAAACAAAAGTGATAAATACATGCACCTTAAAAGCTTGCTGTATGCAGTGTCTTGCTGATTATTAAAAATCTCTAACCAGAGTGTAAAGGGTATGATTAACTGTCTGGCGGTACATTTGTAAATAATAAATTCTTGTTTAGGAAAATGAGTACAAATGCAAATTTTTTGTGTGTGTATTAAATTTACTTGTTAACCATACCTGGTTTCTCACACAGAATTAAAATCTGCAAACTGGAATATGCAATACCAGGTTGTGTATCTGATAGTGGGAGGGTTTAAAAGGAAGATATTTATAAGATAAATGTCAAGAAGACTTGAAACTGCAGTGACAAAGGATCAGAAAGATTCCAAGTAAATAGTATGCGTGTTCCTATCCAAAGTAAATCCCTTCACCAGTCCTAATGGCTCTTCTCTTAGGGAAGACAGGGGTTCCAGGGTGGGAGCCAAATTCCTGGAAGAACTGTGTTTTCAGATACAGGGTAACAGGAGGATGTGTCTTGAGACCAGTGACTTCTGGAGAACAAAATCTGCCCTGTAAAATGAGGTAATTTGCGCTTTTGTTTTTCAGCATTCGAGTTCTAGTGGGACTATTTACAAGGCTCCCATACAGAGCGAAGAAGTGTAGCTTGTATTGCACAAAGCCAGTGACGTTGCATCTTGACTTCTGTGAAAACACTGCAAAAATAGGGTAAGTAGAGTTTAATAAATAGTTGCTATTCAAACATTTCTAAGAAAAAAATTTAGTGAATTTTTTTTCTAGAAAGGATTATGTTTCAAGAAGAACAGGAAATTGGACTTGGAGAACTTCTCCCTCTCTACAACTCCCTGAGAGGAGGGTAGAGCCAGGTGGGGGGTCAGACTCTGCTTTTGAGTAACAAACGACAGGACAAGAGGAAATGGCCTCAGGTTGCACCAGTGAAGGTTTAGATTGGGTTTAGGAAAACTTCAGCACTGAAAGGATTGTTGAAGGTTGGGCGGGGCTGCCCAGGGCAGTGTTGGAGGGATTTAAAAGATGTGTAGATGTGCCATTTGGGGACATGAGTTAGTGCTGGATTTGGCAATACTGAGTTAATGGTTGGACTCGATGATCTTGGTGTTTTTTACCCATATAAATGATTCTATGATTCTATTATATTTTAAGTTGGATATAGGCCACCATACCTGGACAAAACAATATCCTGTAATTTTGCTCAGTTCCTTTTATTGGTGAGCTGAAACAATATTACCAAGACTGAAGTAATCTTTTAACTAGTAAGGTTCTGCTATTACAGTTGGTGCACTTTGTAAGATTTGGCATGACTTAAAATAATTTCTTCGCAAGCACAAAGTTGTTTCTGAAGTGACCACTTTCATGTTTGATGATGTGGGACAACTTTCTGTGTTTATTTTCCTAGACCAGCCAAAAGATGGGATGCTGCTGCTATCCAGCATTTTCGAGACCTTCTCAAAGGTAAAAAATGCTTCTATTTTGGGGAAAAAAACTTTTTAGAGTAATATAGTACTTGTGTATAGACCCAAGTTTATTATACTTGTGTATACTTGATTATATTTAAGAATATTGTGCGTTAAAAATAAAAGGCGCTGCATAAGTTTTTTGTATGGACGGACTAAGGCACAGATGTTTGTGGAACTGCGTTTTGAGTACTGTGGGCTTCCAGGCTGCGTAGATTTTGGTAGTTGACTAGATTGTATCTGGCTCTTGGGCAGGCTAAATGTAACATTTAGTATTCATGTAATGTTTGCTTTGATATTGGAGCCTTTCTCTGTATTTGGTGTGAGTCTAATGAGCATCGCATGTGGTAGTTTGTACAGAGGTGGCAACACCTGGCGTAGGAGTTCACCCATTCTGTTGTTTTTTGGAAAGGATGTAAACACCAGCTCAGAAGAGGAATATCTTTGTAACAGTTGTTAACAAATACATTGAGCTCCACATAGTATTGTTGTGCAGTTTGTTCTTGTCCCTTCCCATGTTTGGTGTCTCAGTTGGCTGTCCTGTTTTTTTCATATCAGGCCTTCTCTTTGATACGAGACAGCTTTTGGCCTTAGTAGAAAAGTAGCTGTTTCCTGAGGTTTTGTACTGGCTTATTTGCTTCTACCTGAAAAATTGCCTCCCTGCTTCCTTAGCAGTATATCAAACTCCGCACAGAAGGTATTTGGGGAGGAGGGGATGAGTTATGAAAGCAAGAAAAGGTCTTCAGGCTGATAATTTCACACACCAACTGAGGCATAACACTTCTTGCTATTCACTTCAGCCCCTTCTACACACATCGAAGTATCACAGTGCAAAGTAAAGGTTATTAGGGAGCAGTAACAAAATAGATATTCCCAGACTGTCCCATAAGTAGCAATCCATACTTGTTTCAATTGCTTGTCCTTCATTAGTGTACGCACAACTACTTCAGGATTTGAGAATGGACTTTTATCCTCTGTGTTTGCTTGAATGAAAGGCTTAACAAAGCTGTACAGCTGCACATACAGCTTCTTTCAAGAAAAGTGAATGTCACTGTTGGAAAGCACACAGTGGTGCTCCAGATTGTCAGAGTCTGAAAGATAAACCAAGACTTCAGTGTAGAATTAAGAGCAGTTTGTCTCGAGAGGTCATTAGTCTGTTGCAGCTCTCGATCCTTTTCCAAAGACTAAGGGCAATTTCATTTTTGGAACTTTTAAGTGTTAAATGAAACAAGAAAGTTACAGTAATGTGACATAACAAACATTATTACATTTGTTCTAGCTTCTCTAGAGGAATAGGTTACATTTAATTGTGATTTCTGTTTTTGTCTGTCTTGTACAGTAGAAGTAAAGATACTTTGATAAGGGTTTAATCTTCTTTTCTTGTTTTCATTATTACATCTAGAGGCTACTGAGGTTAAAGCCATGGTACAGGCACTAGAAGATAATGTGTTTCAGGTGTTTCTTTTTGTGACTGTAAAAGATGAAAAGGTAAAATTTTTTTTAATCTCTAAACCTATTGATGCACTTTGCTATTAGTTTAAGACTGGAAAACATGACTTGTGAGTTTTGCAATTTCTGTCAGATACAGTAGATGCTAAATCATCAACTTATTAGAGGTTTATTATAGTTTTACTTGTTGTAGACTTCTGGAGAAATTCTGAGAGGCAGAAACTGCATTTTTCTGTATGTGAACCTTTTTTTGGAAGTGAAATCCAGCCAGTACTTCAAGTGAACAACTGTGTGAATTATTTGGTGCACTTCTTATGATGTCACCTTTTTGTGGTATCGTATTTGAGGATGTTTCAGTAGGGCAGCTGCGTCATATTCTAAAAATAACTGAAAGTTCATGCTTTTGCATACAACTGAGTCCTCAAGGATGTGGGGAAAAAAACCACAATCTGGTTCCACTTGCCAAAATGTGCAACTTGTGCCAGATCTCTGCTGTAGCTACTGCCAGACTTAAGCAGCTGTATGGTAGATACAAGAAGTTTTAGCTTAATATTGCTTTATATCTGCCAGATCTTGACGTGTGCTGAGTCCAAAAGAAATAAACCAGCTAGACTGAACTAGAGAGTTCTTTTAGGTTTGTAGGGCTAATATAAAAAGTTAATTCAGTACAGAATTTTGGCCAGAAGCATGAAACTCACAACTAATTAACCCCTGTTGAAAGAACATAAAGGAAGATAAGACTGACTTTCCTTTTCTGGAGTTAATATTCTTTAGAAAGGATTCGCTGGTATTGCTTGTGTCTGGGGTTCTATTTGCTTGGTTGCTTTGAGATGTTTTATAACTTATAAAATTACTGCTGTTATTTAAAGCTTCAAACACTAAACGAGTATGTAGAGGTGTAGCTTATTGCTTGCTGACAGTGATCAGTAAAGAGTTTGTTGTTTTACAGATATGTGTTAATGATGATCTGGTCACAAAGTACTTTGCTCGTTATGAGGAACCTAAAGGGAATGCAGAGGGTTCTGCAGATGGTTCAGGCATGGAAGCATCACTAAGTGCCGAGTGTGTTCCAGTGGAGTTTGTGGGTCCTACGTTTGTCCCCAGGCCAAAACTGCTGTTTGGGGAGAAGGTGTCACCACATCCTGAAACAGGTGGGAACTGTGTGTGGGAAACAATTATAGGTATAGCAGCAAACCTCCTGCCTCAGTCTGAGTCCCTTTTTGTGCTCTATAAGGCAAAGGGAGGCTGAGGTGATCACACAAGTGCTTGTTGATATGGTAGTAGGATTAGGTGTCACTGATACTACTTGTGGCATTGGTCAATGATGCATTACTGGGTTGTTTGGAACTTGAAGGGATTTATTTGAGCGGAGTTACTTTCTGAAAGGAATGTTTACAATGACTTGTGTCATTGTGATTCAGGTCTTTCTTTATAAAAGTATGGAACCTTCCATCCCCTCCCCTTCTTCACTCAGTTCACCTGTGTTGCTATCTTTACATAAAGACAACTATTTGTTGTTGTTTTTGCTGTTAAATGATACAAGCAACTAAACAAGTGACTGGCAACCCATGTAAATAAAAATACTGGCTTTTTATGTGTTCAGGTAATCAAAAACGTGCATCTGCATTTTTTACTTACCTTTCTAGGTCTTCCTGGTTTTAGTTCAGTTCTTGAAGAGACATCCCAAAGGCCAAGCCGAGTTGTAAATGAAAATACTGTGCCTGTAAGTGTTGTATTTTGTATTAAATTGTGAAATACAAGTTAAATGAAACATACATAGGCCAGATTAGGAACACTGTAGTCATTCAGTACAACACAGATCTGTATTTTAAATGTTGCTTTTCAACAGTATTTTAGTGTTAAAATGTATTTTCTTGCTAGATGGTCAACACAACTCCAGGTTTGCCTTTGAAGGAAAATAAAGCAGTTCAAACAGACAGGTATGGTGCAGCATGTTAAATACTTTTAGTGATTATGGAATCAGATAACTGGGAGCTGCTGTTAGGCAGCTGAAGGGTGGGGGTATAAGGGAAGGTGCATACACATCCTTGTGGGGAAGGAAGGAATATGAAGCTGCTGATGGTTACCCAGACTAGAAGAAAAATAGCAGTTCTTTCTAATCAGTAGCTTAACAACAAGGATATGATGGGGAAATATTTTTCTTCCAAAGTTAAGGAACCTACCAATTATCTTTGAACAAAGTTCTGTAGGATTATTTTCACTATGGGTTTTTTTTTTCAAAGGGGTGATTTTTGTGATCTTCCATGTTCACATGTTTTTCTCATTGGCATAGTTAATACCTCAGAAATACTTTGCATTGCTTCATGACATTTTGAAAAAGTGGTGGTATTTATAAATGACATTTTACTTTTATATTTTTGGATTTGATACTTGTGTGTTTCTCAGGCTTCCTCAGTTCTTAAATTCCGATTCCCTTCAGATGCACATGGGTGAAAACGACCAGCAGGTATTTTACGCATCATCTTTCATTTAACTTCCCTTGTGCAGATGTTTTGGTAGTGGTGGGTCTGCAGGGGTGGCCTCTGTGGGAGGAGGTGTTGTTTTGCAGTCAGTGCTTTGTGCTGCTCGTTGCCTCAGGAGTGGGGCTGAGTGCCAGCTGTACACAGAACATCCACTGCTGCTCTTGAGGGGTTTTACGTGGTTATGTTAAGATCCTCTTGAAAAACCTTTCTTTAAGAGCTAGTAATAATGAGTATGTCTTGTCACTGGTCTGAGTAACGTATCAGTGTGCATGAATCATATTTAAAGTGTATTTACAATTTATGTGGCTCATTTTCATCAAAATACCATTTTTTAAATAGACCAAGTGCTTTTGAGTTGATTGTAAGCTAAACCCCTTTTATTAAGTACTGCCTTCATCATCTATTTGTCATTGGTTTCAGGGTTTTCAAAATCTCAGGGAAGGAAAAAACTTCGTGTTCCTTAGCAAGAAAATTGAGCCATCATCAGTTTTGAAAACAGCACCACTTTCTGATAGTCTGAAAAAGGTACTGCTGATGCCATGATGTTACACTGATTATCTTTAAGACAAGTATCATACCTTAACTTTATATACTGAATATGAAAGTAATACCTCAGATTGGTTGAGGAATGTGGAGGAGGTTGTTCATGTGGTTGAATAAATGAAGCTTCAGAGAGATGCTGTAAGAGTTGTACCCATTTCTTCTGTTATATCAACCTCTGCTACGAGTCCTGGGATTTGAATTTTAATACAATGATTTAACAACTCAGCCCAGAAGAACTTTTTTTTTATTACCTGCTAAGGACATGTAGTCTGTAGTGTGTCAGAAGCTTTTAAATCGCTTGGTGTTGTGTTTTGTCACGTTTTGTTAGTGTTTAGGCACACAGTTTTCATGTGGAACTCTTAATTTCTTTCTCTACAGGAACTTGCTCAGAACAAATTTTCAGGCCCTAACTTCACAGAGTCTTACTGTTGGCCGCCAGTAGCTTCAGGATATGATGTTGTTGCCATCTCCCACCAGGGAAATGATCCTCTGTTATATATTCCGCCAGTTCTTACATTTTTGCAGCTGAAAAGTACCTCCCAAGCCTTGCCTCGCATGAGTGGAGTATGTATATACTAGAACAGAAAACCTGTTACTCCTATCAAGTGCAATTGTAGAATAATGATCAGAAAGCCAGTGAATGTTTGGAATGTGATCTCGTATCTTCATGATACCTGCCAGTGTCTATAACGCCTCTGCTTAGAGACTTACAGAGGTGGGCTGTGTGAATGAGGGAGTTCCAGACTTATTTATCAAGTAATCACTAACAAGTGGTTCATGTCCTGGAACTTCAATTTGTGATAAAGCTTTGTTTCTATAGGAGTGGTATGTAATTATTAAATTAAAATGGGTATTACCTGTTTTAAATACTATAATCATTTTATAACTTGTATTAGATCAGAGAAACAGAATTGTTGAATTTATAAGGGACCTGTGAAAATGGCCTAGTAAAACAAGTGGGACAAGATGCTCCTGGCTTCTATTAAATTTTTGGACCTTTTACTGTTACATGCATCCCTTTGGGTGTGTAGCATCTGCATTCAGGAGGTGCTATAGTACTGAAAGCCTCAGTTTTGAAGTACTTAAAGGCTGTGTTGTAGTTTGTGGCTTTGCCCTAAATCCTGAAATAGCACAATTCTTCAGGTGCTTTACTTCTGTCTAGTACTGTGGTGTCACATTTTTTTGTACCTATGTATTTAGCCACTAGCACTTATTGTATGTCCTGGATGGAAGAAGGCCCAACTTGTTTTTGACCTACTGAAAACGTACAAGAAAGGCTGCAGAGACCTTCATCCAGTGTTGATAACCCTTGAGCAGAACAAGGAAGCAGCCAGCCATGTGGAAACCCGAGGCTGTAAGAATCCTTTCTGTCATCTTAGTTGTGCTTGAAGGCCATGTGGGCTGCCTTAATTGCAGGAATATGTGAAAGAAGCAATTTCTCCTTCTTAAGTTTTTGGTTCTGTGAAGTGAAGGGGGTTTGGTTTTGTTTGTTTGTTTAGATGGTAGTTTACAACTTGTTAATGCAATAAATGCTCAGTACTTTGTGCATATAACTCAGAGGTATGCAGAGAGTGCTCCATGGAGAAATAGCACCGAAGTAATAAAAAAAAAGGCTGTAGGGAGACTTTCCCTGCTTAAGTATATGTAGTTAAAACATTTTAGTTTAATAATCTAGTTTGGTCCCTGTGTTAAGCCTTGGTTGATAATTGCATTTTCAAAAGTGGCTTCTCTTGTGCCAAGGGAACAAGAACTAGGGATAAAACCATGAAGGATTAGGTAAGACTTTCCATTTCAGCAGGTTGTGTTCTTCCATCCGTCATTCAGGTTTGAGCCTGGTGGATGAATCCAGATCTTTCAGTAGTGGAACTGTTGGTGTATTTGCACTGATGAGGATTAGTGTGGTTTTATTTATATATATAGGTACACGTGCACACATATTTGTGTAGATACCTAAGCTACAGTGTGTGCTTTATTCCACTTTTGAAACTGAACTTTTGTAAAGTTGCTCTTTAATTATTTCCCTTCTGGCTGTTTGGTTCCGAAGTTACCTCTACTTTCAGTACCTTTTTGGAAAACGAATGGCATCCTGCTTTGTGAACTTGTTATTCTTCAGACATTTCACTCAATTCCAAACAGCTTTGCCCACTCAGGTCTTGGAAGACATGCAGGAATAGAAAAATACAACCAAACTTTAAACAACTATTGACCAGAAGTCAGAAAATGGAGTTAAATGTGCTCTGTTTAAACAACAACATAATAACAACAAATAAACAAAAACCAAAACCCAAAACCAAACAACAGAAAACTCCCTGGCTTCAAGGTGTTGCATTTGAAATGCAAATGTGGCCTTTTTGTTCTTTGATGTCTTAATAATATGATTTCAAGTTGTAAGTTAATATTAAGTCTTTTCTTCTGACTGGTAGGTGAAGTATTAGTGACTACACCACACAGCCTTCTGAGACTGCTGGAACGTAAGAGCTGGTTATTGTGTAGACTTTGCCATCTTGTTCTTGATGAGATCGAGGTGCTGTTGTCTGACACCACTGAGCAGGTAATGGCTTATACACTAAGTTGGTAAAATGCTGTTCCAGTTGTGCATGTCTGAAACAGTGGCACATACTGAGGGGAAATAACACTGGAAGATGTGAGCTCTGATATACTGAATCTGACTTTCCCTGTTAGGTGGTGGTGGCTTGTTTTTTGTTTGGTTTGTTTTTGGTTGGTTTTTTTTTGCTTTAATCAAAGTTCTTGGTCATCCTGATGTTGTTCCACAGCTGGACTGCTTGTCATTTATTTAAGGTAAGGTCATCAGGAACAGTTTTTTTTTTTTTTACCTCCTAGTTTTTACTGACTGCCTCTTGGATCTACTTTGTGTAGCCTTAGTACTTTGTAGATTTGAACAAATCCTTCTCCTGAGTGTTCCATCTTTGGACAGAATCCTGCATTGCAATCTGTGTATGTGCACATGCTGTTACTTCATGCTGTCCTGTCACTTCTCTTCCTTCAGAAGTCATCTAAAGAATAGGATAAAAGTACATACCAAACACTTCCTTCTGCCATGTGAAATTTGTGGTGTGCCACGGTAGTGGTTTTGTGGCTGGAAAACCCAGTGTGCTCAGTGTGACTTTTCCATGTTGTCACACGCTCCTTGGAATAGGACGAGAGGAGAGAAAACCCCTTTCTTCTTTGTAGGTGTTTACTATATTAGATTGTTACAAGAAAGCCACTGCTCGAGTGTGGGGGAATCCACCGCATCAGATCATTGCTGTGGGAACTCAGTGGAACAAACACATCCCACCCTTGATGGAGGAGTTCATGAATGATCCTTACGTTGTGATAACAGTTGCTGAAGAAGCTGCCATCTGTGGGAATGTGCAACAGGTAAAAATTGGGGGATGATGTCACTGCTTGTGCGTGTGGCTGCGGATGGTTTGTTGGAAGCAGGTGGAGCTCGGGCTGCTGAGGTGCATCTCCCATGTGTGAGCTGAAGTGGCTGTTCAGGTCCTTTGCAAAGGACTCACTGAAGCTGAAGGTCTCTTGTAGGGCTGAAGTGAAGATAGTCCCTCGAATATTTCATGGTTAGTGCAAATGAATCTAAATTTGATGTGAAGTATTTGCAAACAGTATAGTTTGTGACCGGAGTGTTATCAGAATGGTTTTGCAGTTGTTAACTCTGAGTGGCAGAACTACAAGGTAAGCTGTGCCAAGGCAGACATAGTAAAATACTTGTTGTGTTGCTCTGTGCCACACAATACTGAACTTCTGACCTCAGATTTCCAGACAGCCTATTACGTGTTCTTAGGTGTCTTCTCACCTAATTTCTAGTCAGTGTGGTTTAGCCCTTAAGGATAATACAAAATGGTTTTTAACTGTAATTTGAATTCTTCTGTGTTTCAAAATGGAATAGTTTGAGGATTTAAAATGCTGGGAAATCTCCAAGACTAGCCATTCTTGAGCATGACAAGAAACTGAAAATCCACGAGTTTCTGTGAGAAGTCTTAATCATTCAGCAGGACAGAGCACGTTGGTGTGGATGCATTAGTTATTAAGAGTATTGCAGGGGTACAGAATACTTTGGGAGTGTGAAGCTTTTTGTAGAATCATAGAAGGATTTGAGTTGGTTGGAAGATCATCTCATTCCAACCCCTGCCATGGACAGGGACACCTTCCACTATCCCAGGTTGCTCAAGCCCCATCGAACCTGGCCTTGGACACTTGCAGGGATGGGGCACCCACAGCTTCTCTGGGCAACCTGTGCCAGAGCCTCTCCACCCTCTCAGGGAAGAGTTTCTTCCTAATATCCAATCTAAACCTATTCTCTTTCAGTGTGAAGCCATTCCCTCTTTTCCTGTCACTGTATGCTCTAGTAAATAACCTTGCCCCATCTTTCCTTCCTTTTCTGTTTGTAGTGGTGCTTGAAAATTCCACATTTAAACTGGTAAATCAGTTCAAACTGATGTAAAACCTTAGTGTGGGATTCTGATGATGTGATGGATTTTAATTATGCTCCTGGAAGTTGTGCTGAATGCATGCATTCTGAGTTGTATCTCCTGTAGGTTCAACAGAAGACCTGCCACTTACCAGAGCTGCCATGTACTCCATCCTCTTTGGTATTACAGAATAAAGCCTAGTGGTTATTAAAAAGAAGAATTATATGGTGAAATATGTCTGGGTGACATGAATTACCAGCCCTCTGTTTTGTTCTGTCTCTAGGTCGTGCAGCCTTGCTTGAACAGCAGCAAAATTGCTGAATTACTCAAAATACTGGATTTTACCCATATGAATCTTCAGAAGGTGCTGGTATTCACTGACTCAGTAAATGAAGTAGAGATAATTCACAAGGTAAGAAAGTATTTAAATTTACATAGGTAAGTAGGGTTTTTTTAACAGTGAAAAAATATTTGTAAACAAAATTTTTTTAAACAAAAATACCATGATTTCTGAGAATAAAGGAGGAGTGTGAATTTGGAACTTAATTATTTCTGCTAAAAGTAACCACAGCCTGGCCTGCTAGCGGGGGAAAAAAAAAAAGGCTAATTAATTCCTGAATTCTTACCTGCATTCTGACTGTCAGATTGGGACTTCGAGTTGAATCAGACTGACTTCTTTCCAGCAGAAACTGGCATAGATCCTGTGCTACTTGAAGGTTTCTTCTTATGCAAACATTAGTGTATCTGGAGTGTTTGTTTTTTGATGATTGTTAATGGAAGCAAATCTGGTTCGGGCTTGTGACTATTTAACATGTTTTCCTTGAATACTTGAGGGTTCATTTTTTCAGGCATATCAGAATTGCTTACCTGCCAACACTTAAGGAAGTGCTTGTTGAGGCAAAGTTGGGTTGAATCTGTTCATAGTAATCCTTGTGTACACCATCTTGAAGTATCTTACCTGGCCTACAAAAATATTCCAGGGGTTAACTTTAAGAGTGCTTGTTCTCAGACCCTGGAGTCTGCATGTTGTTAGATGATGGGATCGACTCAGAGAGGACACATTAATGGTGGGAAAAGCTTGAAGTGAAACTTGTACTTTCTTAAAGATCTCCCTAATCTATTAATCTATGGGAATCTGAGATTTTAGTTTTCTTTTTATACAGGAAACTAAGGAACTTATTTGCCATATTATTTTTTTCCCATATAAGGAATCTAAATTTCATTAACTCTTTCCATGTGTGTCTTTGCAGTATCTGAAGTGTGCTGGATTCTAGTAAGAGACAGTGCTTATTAG
>JAYRBT010000021.1:4567663-4589040 GCA_036023395.1 Myiotriccus ornatus | reverse complement strand
GTGGCCCTGACCAGGAATCGAACCTGGGTCTCGGCGGTGACAGCGCCGCGTCTTAACCACTAGACCACCAGGGGCTCGATGGGGCTGAGATAAGGCAGTGTAATATGGAAAACAAAGCAGAACCAAACTAGTGATGCAAAAAGAATGGATCGTGACCAGCCACCCACTGCCTTGCTGGTCCAGGAGCAGCAGCAGTAGCTGCAGCAGTTGTGGGGCTGAGCGTCATGAGGTGTGCGATAATCCCTTTGGTTAGGGGGTCTGCTCTCCCAGCTCTGTCCCCTCCCCGTGCCTGGTGCCCGTCCTGCTCACTGGTGCTGGGCTGAGGAGCAGAAAAGGCCTCAGCAATGGGCACTCCCTGCTCAGCCGTGGCTCAGGTAGTGCTTGTCACCCCCACTGCTTTGGTCACAAATCCAAAACCCGTGCACTTTCTCAACACTGTCACCAACTCCAGGCTCAGTGAAGTCCCCCACACTGGGGTAGGGGGGTGCACCCAGATGGGTGGTGGTGATGTCATGGCAGCCCCTGTGACATCGTCACCCAGGCCAGCATCAAAGGATACTGGGCGTCAGTGTGAGCTCCAGTGATCTGAGGAGAGGGCTGTGGAGGAAGGAGCTGGGCTGCTCGGGGAGGAGGGTACTTGCAGGGCCTCTGGGGCCTCTGTTCCCTCTGGGTTGGTTTGAGGAGCGTCAGGAAACCAAAGCCCGGCACTGCTGGGGCAGAGGCTCTCCCGGTGCTCGCCATCAGCCTGTTCATTTCGCAATGGTGCAGCACAACCCCAGCTCGGGAGGCTCCCACGGCACCCTGGCCATCAAGAGGGACAAGTGCTCCCAGTTTGGGCCCATACGGGTCCGGCACCTCTTACGGCAGGAGCGGCGGGCCAGAAAGCCCTACAGCCGCCCAGGCCGGCAGCACGGGGCCAGCCGTGTGCCAGCCCCCGGGGCTGAGCCCCCTCACCCGGCACATTAAAGTCTGCTGGTCTGCTCTGGGAGATCCCCGTGCTCCTTTGTCAGTCATCCTCCTCCGCCTTTCTCGGGGAACTGCTAAGGGAGGGGCTGTCCTGTCCCTCGGGGTTGGCAGCGCCTTCCATGCTCCGGCCTCCTTTCCCTGTGTCCCTGGGCTTGGGAGCGTTTGTGGGTTTGGAGATTGCCAGCAGGTTTCGGGGGTGTACGTGTGTGTGGTGTCTGCTGCCAGTCTGGGGGGAAACTCCAGGGACTGGGAGGGTTACCATTTGTGTCAGGTGTGCCCTGCCAGATTTGGTGAGTGCTGCCAGGTGTGGGGTGCATCTGGGTTTAGGGTTTGTTCCTGGATTTGGGCAATGCCACCAAGGTTTAAGCGTTATTTCTGGTTTGGGGGTGCCACTGGGTTGGAAGCTGTTAAAAGCAGGTAATATATTGACATTTCATTTGTGAGGGATTTGAATCCAGCTTATGTTTTAAAGGAACTTCAGTTTGTGATGCATTTGCAGAAAGAAGTAAGTCCTACACTCCCCCTCTCATTTCACTTTGGATGACTGTGCACTGTTTATCTGTTTATCTTGCCTTTGTTTCACTCTCTATCTGAATCTCTGTCATCCCAGTGAAGAACATCACATCTGGTTGCAGTCGTAACTCTATTTCCTTGGCAAGACTCTGGGAATTTTCTCCCTATGTACATTAACTACAGCTCAGTGGACTATTTTATGGACTCTCAGCTAATTTTTGTTCTGCCTGAAAATCAGTTTGAATTCAGTAGGAGGCTAGCATTACATTAGTTTACATCCTGACATCTGCTGATCCTGTAATTGAGTAACAAAAAAAAAGCAGCCACAGTTGCCTAATCTACTAACTTAGTGTTAAGATGATCTAATGAGGAAAAAAAGCATTTATGGAAGTGCAAATTAATGGATATATTGGATTTAATTTCAACCTGGAAAAAATAGTGCATTGGTATGTCCCTATCAGAGGAGAAAAGTGGCTAGAATCTCATGTTGGCACCAAGTAGCTGGATTTTCAATGGGTCTTAATTACTGAGTATTTAACCCTGTTGGACCTTGGGTCTCATGTCTAAATGTACTCCTCAAAACCTGATCATGAGTTCCCCTGAAAGTCATGCACAAGATGTTTGATTTAAGGTCTTCACCTTTCCCTACTGAATGAGAATATATACTGTGGTTTTGAAGAGGGACCAAAGGGAGAGTTACCTCCAAAAATAGTCTGTGGCTTGTGCAGACTTTAAAAATGAAAAATAGATCTTTAAAGAGTAATGGTTAACAATATGCCCTCATTACTCATTTTTAAATTGCTTTTCTTGGCACAAAACACTTCTGTGGTGGAGCCTCTATTCCACAGTTGGAGAGAATCCAGCGTTTTAACTCTTTAATGCAACTCACAAAACTCTTCACAATTATTCTGTCTTCAGTGGCAATATGGAACTCCCAAAATAGGTTAATAAAAATCTCCACACACTTTTGTAGCCCTAAGTTACCCACAAGACTCTAATGGGGGTACCCTCTGCTACAAATATTCAGCAGGTGATTGGAGTAGTCAAATGTAACATATAGCAGTGTTAAAAAGCAGATCTCAGTCCTCTCAGCTGAAGATCATATTCCTGAATGTTTTTCACATGATTCATTAGCTTCTAACAACGTCATCCCTTTGGCAGCAGAGCTTGATAATGTACTATTTAACTTTTTCCTCAATAAAAGTCAACTGTATCTTGATCTTACAGAGGAATGTGAAGACCCAAACTATTTCTTGACACAAGAGGGAAGCAGAGATGCCTGTGTAGTGTATATAGCACTTTCAAGCAGGAAGGTGGGAAGAAGCACAGGTAAGAGAAGTTCTTAACCTACCAAGATATTTCCATCAAAGTTTACTGTATCAGGACAAAAAGAAAGTATTAAAATCATCTTTTAATAATACCTGATTGACATGGCAGCTAAGGAAGACTTATGAAACAGTTGGTATGTTCTTGCTTTCTCTGGTTTGAGTTTAAAGACAAAAGGTGCACCCATAGCATCTGGGGCAGACAGTTATCAGCAAAGGTTTTCTGCTCTATGATTAGTGACTACATAGCTTCCAAAGAGGAAACTCATGTCTAGCTGTCTCAGGATGTGTAACTTAAAGGATTTGACACTGTAGACATACTCTTATCATTCAGTCCTGAAAATTTTCTGCTCTCATCAGGTGTTCTGGAGAGGATACCTTGTACAAGTGCTACCAGGTAAAGCTGATTAGAAATCAGAGATCTGGTTTGTTTTTGGTTTTGGTTTTTTTTTTTTTTTGCTTCC
This sequence comes from Myiotriccus ornatus, assembly GCA_036023395.1. NCBI lineage: Eukaryota > Metazoa > Chordata > Aves > Passeriformes > Tyrannidae > Myiotriccus > Myiotriccus ornatus. The sequence continues at coordinate 4,585,772 of JAYRBT010000021.1, read as the reverse complement.
TTTCTCCCTAGCCCCCTTCTCTGTATCTAATCTCTTTCTTCTTTCCTCCAAGAAAATAGAACTAAAAAAAACCCAAACCTTCAAAAATTTTTTGCTTTGCTTGATCATTTTTCTCCTCTTGCTTTTTTTTTTGCTTGACCACAAAACCAGACAACCCATTATTTACCCAACTCTACTAATGAGTTTCTTTCTCAGATTTTATGTGCCCTGCATAATGAAGAACATCTGTACCTTGAGAAAAGTTTGACATTTCCCTGCCGATTGACCAATGGCTTTTTTCTCTTTTCTTTCAGTGCAGTACTACTAAATACAATGCCTGGGAAAGAAAACTGGCAGAGTCTCCAGAACATTCTATTCTGATCACCTTCCCTCAATATTTCAGTAGAATTACCCAATTCATATGGTAATCATTTCCTTCTAATCAGTGTTTCATATGTGACCTTGCTTATTCACTCCTACTTATTCCCACTTGCCAAGAAAGTGAAATGAGACTATTGGGGGCATATGTCTTTCATGATACTGAGAACAGATTGATCATGTTGGCAACATGCTAAGAAAAAGATGTTTTTCATTAATTAACACTTATAAATAATTTGTTAAAGGTTACAGAGTGCTTGATGTATTCCGTAATAAACAGTTAATACGTGGACCAGCCAACCAATAAATTGCTTATAACTACACAAGCTCTTCTGTTGTGCTTAGAGTGCTTCTCAACCTTTATGAAAAGCAAGGGGCACCTACTATCTTGTGGAAATGGAATATTTTATGCATCACTGCCGTAATGTGTTTCATGCAAATTTATTATATTTTTATTATTCATGTTAACATATCTCTTTATTTTGTCTTGGTGGCTTGGTCATCTGCATGGAATTGATTTTTTTGAAAGGAGAGAGACCATTTTTCAGGCTACCTTGTGGTGTCTGGCAGACCATCAGTGTTCCAGGTTGAGGTATAGTGATGTATGGTACACACTGCTCAGGGAAGGTACTATTATTCATTAGCTCTTCATTAACTCTTTCTAGAATTGTACTTAAGAGCTTAGATTCCAGTCATTAACATTACTGAACAGCTGCAAACACACACACACATGTCAGCAGGTACAGTTTATATTTCCTAAGAAACCTTCTGATTTTATTTTAACACTAGTACAGCACCAAGTTCCAGTAGGGCATCTAATGAAGACTGAAAAATCTGGATTTAAAATTCTGAAAAAAGGCATAAGAACTTGTCTCTGGTAGACAGGGACTGCATCAAGTCTCCTAGTGCCCCTGATATGTTTGCAAGATCCAGTGGATGCTACTTAAATGGCATATATTGGCAAATATATTGCAGGAAAATTTATAATGCCATGCAGGCCAAAGTCTGGGAAGATTCACATGCTTATAGAATCCCTATGAGCCCATTGTCTTCCATTTTTCCAGTGTCTCCATAGCAGAGTGTTCAGGGAAAGCAGAAGATGTTTTCTTTGGTACCTGACTCTGATCTCAAAAGCTGCATTTGCTTCATATGCATTCCGGGATTCCACAATGTAATCTGGGCTGATCCCAAGAACTCAGCTGGATTCTCCACAAGAACTATCCACTATCACAGGGGGTTTTTTTGGCCAGTCTCAAGATAAATGCTTTCTTACAGGATCACCTGAAAAGAACCTTTAAAAGACAGTATTCATATGTGATTTACTTGCTAGGGAAACTGCATGAAGTGGTTCACCTTCTTTGGGAACACCAAAACCAGCCCATAAAAGTGTAGTCCTGTGTCAGTTAAACTCCGGAATAACAAGAAAACATAAACAAAAACATTACACCTCATTGAAAGATCCTTTGTCCAGATTAAACACACATAGCACTTCTTTAGGAAGATCTCAAAGTACTGCAGCATATTAGTAAAATTTTGCACCTGATACCACTTTGAACCAGTTATATATGTTCCATTTTACAGACATGGGAAGCAGCCTAGGAGATCAGGCAGTTAGAATTTAATTTCATTTAAAGCAGTGGAGAAATTCCACTGAGCTTTTTGCATTAGTAGATGCAAAAGAGAATTAGTACCAAAGGTTTTATAAACTGGAGGCTAAGCAATATTCACATAATTGTCTATTTTATGAATGTAGGATTAAGAGAGGACAAAGGGCTTCTTAGCAATGCCTTTCAACTATCTTCTTATAGTGTTCAAAAATGGTTACAGTGGTTCTTGGTAAACAATATTCTCAGCAAATGTTGTGTTTTAATCAGCAAAAGACCGTGCTAGATGGTTGCAGGTCATACATACGATGATTAACAATAAAAATGGATTCCAAAGCCAAGAGAAAGTTAGGCATGAATAAACATCTTTGAAGGCAATGCTTGAACCTCTGACCTTGGTGCTTGGAACAGAGGAAGCTGTTTCAACACTACAGATACACAGTCTTAAATGTTTGTATCAGCCATATTTTTATAGTAAATAGTTTAACTTTGTGCAGCACGTATGAAATATATTTGCAGTAGGAACAGATGTAGTTTTCATTTCTCTAACCAGTTAAAATTGTAACATTATAAATATAATATACATATTTGAACCAAGACAAATACCTCAGTTTTCATCAGGCTACAGTGAAAATACATGAAATAGTGCCTTCTCAAATTTGGACAGGTTTCCTAAAACCCATTTGCCTGCAGCATCCATGTTTGCACTTCAGCATATTGTTCTGTGCTTAATCAGATACAAGCACAGTTTGTTTCATCCTTCCAATCTTGATATTTTTCACTTTGCTTTATCTAGCTTAGACTGATTGCTCAGCTAAATATGTAGAATGGTAATTAGTTTAAGAGCATGGTAGATTTATAGAGCAATTCTACAGTAACTCGTTACTGGCTACACTGATCACGTGGTGTGCACTAACAGAATTAGTCTGGACATACTGGGGTAAATATGAAAGATAATATTTGTCAATTGCATGTTTCATACAGCATTATCTGATCCAGGAATCAAAAATAATTTGATATGGGCTTCTTTTTTTTATAGAAGGAAAATTCATGGTCCTTGTGAGAGGACAGAGTAGTTGTGGCAGGAATAATGCTTGCCTTCCTCACTCTCCCAGCTGACATTGTTATCTGGCACCTGGATCCTCCTGCCTGGTCAGTCTGTGTGCTGTTCCCACACACACATTCCCACTCAGCTGTCCCCCACATTCCCACTCAGACCCTGCACTCAGGATGGAGGGATATGTCTGTGCTCGAGACGGTGGGATACTCATGGCATGCCCTCTTGGAAAAGAAAGACACCCCAGTGGCTGAGGTACTGGTTCCAGAAGAATTCATTTTCCTTTCCTTGCTCAAAGTTGCTTTATTTCTATCCTTAATTTCTTAATCCCTTTGTAAAATGGGGATAAGGTTCTTCCTTTTGCCTGTCTAGACTGTAAGCATTTTGGAACAGGCTCTTTGTTTTGCCATGTACACCAAAAGGCTCTGAACACAGGACATGCTCATATTTTAAGTTAGAATGTCGAACTCTGCTGACATATAAGAAAAAAATAAACAAATCAGTTGTCTTTTGCAAAGGGCTAGTTCTGCTAGTTCTTCTTGACCTGATGTCTGCATTTGCTAGCTTAAACATCTTCAGGAATGAAACCAGAGTGATAGCCAGTAAAAATAGAAGAGGGATGGCAAGTTCTTGTTTTGGCCCAAAGTCTGTTGAAATAAATTGGAAAACAGTCCTTTTCCTTCAATACTTTGTAGATCAGGTATTTTTACTTGGAACGGACTGAAGGATTTCACAAGTAAAAGGTTTCCAAAGCAAGACCTAGTTCTGCTCCTGTGCTTCCTTCACTGGGAAGGAAAATTTCACTGCTACTGAAGGAGGAGAATGAGTCTTTTCATTTACTGGATTTTCTGGAAAAGTAAAAGGTCCTGGCAACTCCACATTTTAAACAAATATCTTCTGCAGCAGCACTTGAGAATGCTTGTCTTAAAGCAGATTATACTTCAACATTTGTGTACTAAGAGTTTGGGATATTCTGGTTGAGACCTCCTTGATTTCAACAGGAATCTTTCCATTCACTTTGAAGAACTTTGGATCATGCCCTAATAGTGCAACTTTAGGAGGTTTCTATTCCATTTCCCTAAGGATGTATGTTTTATTTTTGCAAACTGATTATCATTACATGGACAAATAGTGTAGTACTTTAGTAGAACAAAGATAAATGCCACTGTGCCTCTGAGGAGGTTAAGTATCCCCGGAAAATCTATTTTTCATTATATTTGTTTAAATTAGAGAGAGAGGGAGATTAATTTTGAAGGGTTTATTAATTACTGGCAGCTCTCAAAGCTGTGATACAATATAGACTGTAGTATGTGTATCAAGTTCCCACATTTCAGGTCTGAATATCTTTAGCTTATAAGCAGCCTGTCTATTTAAATGTGCAATTCACAGGTGCCTGGCCCTAATATATCAGTATAAGGCTGTATTCATTATCACAAAAAGTTTTTAAAACCTTTTCTTCCCTATCCAGGGTTCAAATGGGAATCACTGTGTGAGCGCCCACCCCATGACACAGCGCCCCTCTGAAAGCAGGATTGCCCCAGCTGCGAGCAGAACTCCAGCTCTTCCAGCCCTTCAGCAGCTGGACAGGGGTGTACTGGGGAGCAGGGGGCCCTGGGGCACAGCTTGGTGGGACTTCTTCAGAGACAGGAACCCGGAGTTGGAACTGGAAGGGTAAATGTCACTGGGAGACCCCAGATGATTTCAGAGTGATAGCGGGAGACTGATGTAGAGAAGGGAGCCTGATGGGCTCGAATGGAAAAGATGGGAAATGCCACGTGTTTATCAAGAGAGAAGAAGGATAGGAGTGATGGTCTGGGGGAAAAAACTGGTGCAGCAGTGGGGCAGAGCAGGCCCAGCAGGCAACAAATACTCCCCCTCACCCTGAGGTCATTCCTCATGGGCACATTAGGTCATTGAGAGGAAAGACAGTGGCAGTTACTTTGACAGGACAAAGTTTGTCTCTCTGCTGTGTTTTCATTTGTTTTTCTGTCTTGCTCCCACTACAGATATTTCTGGAGGAAATCTCCCACCATCTCCTCTCCAATTCTATCCACATGAATTTTCCACCATCATTTTCCCTGTTGCTTTATGTCCCTTTGTTATTTCTTAACTAATCATTCTGCTGGGAAGCTTCAAATTGATTTGTGTAAGGTGGGTTTTGTCTTCATGTACTAAATCACTGCTGAACAAAGTTTGGTATTTGTGTCCACTGGCTGATAAACATCCACCAGAAATACCCATAAACACTCCTGCATACAACTTCAGAAGCTTGGCTGAAATAGATTGAATGGGACTTAAATGTATAAACTTTTCAAAGGTAAACAAGTTCTGGAATTGCTGGTGAGTTTTCAGTTTGACTGTAGCTGTAGATATTATTATTATTGCCTTATTATTATTTGCCTTATTTCAGACAAGGCAGAGGTAAAGAAGCTGTACAAAATTACTGCAGACTTTTAATCATGTATAAATGTAGGTAACAGGAATACTGACCCCAACCTTAGCAAAGGCTAGATTCTGAAAGAAAATTGAATATATATGGGGACTTTTGCTTTTCTATTTCATCTCAGGAGCTAAGTGAGAGAATTTAAAATCAGGCCAAATACATTAAGTGTAGGATGAATGAAAATGGATTGAAATGAGTTAAAAATTAATTTAATTACAACACATTGCAGTGATGCATTTAATAGTTGCATCTCATACAGCATTTGGCAAGTAGGAATCCAAATTTTGTCCTGTGGCCTGTAAGTGGAGTAGTAAAAAAAAAGTTCCCTTTTTGAATCCTCAAGAAGTCCTAGGAAAGGATGGCCTTCACATGGATGCATAAGCTGTCAAAAATACTACAACAATTAAATACCAGTAATTGCAATTTTATTGCATAATTTAAAAAATCGTGCACATTTAAAAGGTAAGAAGTAGGACTGAGCCTCCAAGCAGCAACATATTTAAGTGAAATTCCTATCCACAAGAGAGAAACTGCTATTTATGACATGAAGGCAAATCTCTGTTGTGAGGTTAAGAACAGCAAAAAGCAACCAGCGCATTTTACTTCGTTTTCAGATGTCAGGCGTTAAGTTGGGAAAATTTGCATGGGGCAGTGGTTTGAGCTGTGGTTTGGCCCCACTCTTTTGTGCCACTCGTGCTGCCTTTCCCACGGGGAGAGGTGAGATGTTGTGTCCAGAAAGGGGATCCTCCCTCCCTCCCTCCCTGTGCTTTCAGGCAGTGTGACTCTCTGGCTGATAAAGCCTGTCTGATGCTGCAGGAGAGAAGGATTATTAAGGCTTTACACAGTAGAAGTTGGTTTCTTCTATGGGAATGTTCCAAAATGACATCTAATATTTAATCATAATCAAGACATTTAGAAGCAAACTGATATTTTAAAACAGCCTTGCCCCCGTTTTCTAGCATTGTATCATTGTGAGCTGCAAGTAGCATAAAAATTACCACCAGATTTTTCTGTCTCATTCTCCATTCTTAACCCATAGGCAGAACTCTTGGTCACAGATACATCCTATTAAACTCTGTCATGACAATGGCTGTTTTTCACAGGAGCTCACATGGTGCCAAAGTCCCTCTTAAGCTTTGGAACTGAGAGGATCCCTACACCTTATATTGGCAAGGGTCACCATACAGCAACCTTTTGTAAATAAAGTACAGAAATAGGAGGTGAAATCCAACCCAAACATCAGGTTGAAATGATATGCCAAAATATGATACAATGTCGGTCAAAACATAATATATATTCCTGTACCTAATGAGAGCACTCAGAAAATATAATATTTTTAGCATCTGAATAGAAAATAAATTAATAGAGCAAACTTGTGTTTCAGGAAAAAGTGAGTATAATGCAGGAGATGGATAGTTTTAACTCACACCACTCTAAGTGAGAGGGGTTACTAAGCAAAAATGCATGTTAATAACCTGAAACATGGCCGTGGTCTTTTGTAATTAGGGGATCAGGAATTCACAAATGTATCTTTTGGCGGTACGACACACCTCATCCATCCACTTGCCTTGGGATGAAAGAGAAAAAAACACACAGTTTTCCCGCTTGCCCCCATTTGGCTGGGCACGCTCCCAGTTGAAGTACTGCAGAACCATGCCATTGACATCAACAAATTTCCCTTCATTTACCATGTCAGTGACCCCCAGCCAAAACTCGGACGCTCTGGGCGTGCTTTTCTTGCCATAATCTCGAAGAATGTTTGTTTCCTCGTTATTCCTTGGGATAGCCAGTGTCCCTCCCTTGGCTATGCAGTCTTCATTGGCTTCATGGAAATGTTTGGTGCCTTCTGACATGAGGTAGCACTTCTTATGGGCCTTTGTCCCACGGAGGCACACTGAGAATAGAAAGGAGTTTGCATGTTCAGTACAAGTGTGGGCAAGAGCTTTCAATAGTGGTTCTTCTAATGATAATTTTCTAAAGGTATGTTGAAAATTGAGCAGACAATGCCCTCAGCCAGTGATAGGCTTTGACTCCACAGAGTGGAGTTTCTTCTTTTACAGAATAGTCCTTCTTTCACACATTTTTTACCTTATTTCATTAGTCTTGAATGGATGAGGTATGGATGTTTGTATTGTTGGCAGATGTGAGTTAGTCATCATGAAACCTTTATTTGGCTTTATAGTAGAGACAGATCTAAATGTCTTTTAATATTTATGCTATTTAAGTGCTAAATTAAAGTAAATTTTTATACCTTAACTAAGCCCAGTTTCCAGCAAGCACAGGCAGAAAAGTGCTGTAGTAAATGTGTCCTGCTTACCAGAAAAAATATTGATTTGAAATTTATAATGCAAATCTCTGAATGATTGATAAAAGTTTATTTCCACTTGCAGAATTCATATTCACCTCTTTAGCTGTTATTTTCTTTCCACAAAGTCTGTTCCTTCAAACTCTGAATTCAAATGAAGTGACTTACATCTATAAGCACTTTTAAAAAGTGCACACTTATTACTGAGTTTGCAGGACAATCTGGACCAAATCTTCTAAATATTTGAATTTATAAATCTGTTTGTTTTTACTTCTAGTGGAAAATATCGGGGAAGTCTTGATGTAAAGTCCAAATGCGCTAGAACATTAATTTGGCATATGCTCTGTAACTGGAATTGCCTTGCAGAGCTGCTGTCGGAGTCCTTCCAGCCCAAGGTCTGTGAGGGAATCCTTAAACTTTGCTTTACAACTCTCCTAATGCAGATATGTGAAAAACTGGTTTTCCCAAGGAAAATACTTACAGCAAGAGAACTCTCCTCGATGGAGTGTTCCTTCTGAGTTGAGGAAGGTAGCAAAGGCCTTGAATAAACTCCTGTGACATTTTTAGAATCCTGCATGTGGCTACTTGTAGATTATTTCATTTATTGCTTAACCCCATCTTGTGCTTACAACATCTTCTGCCCTGATGTTTTCTATAATCTGTTTCTAATTCGTGTCATCTGTTCTTGTAAGAAAGCAATTATGTCTCTGATCAACAGGATATGGAAATCCACTTTGGACCACATCCTACGTCTCAGTTTTTAGTATTTCCAGTTGTAATATTCACTGCATTCCTTAGCTGCATGTCGTGGTCATCATTTTATATTAGGGCTTAAATTTCAAATTTTCACCCTTCCAACTGCTAATGGCCAAAGGGAATAATGAACATATTTGTTAAATGTGGAATGCTTTAACAAATTTATATTCATGGGAAAGATCAAAGAGACTTCATCTACTTCAGCAGTGCTGCATCAATGATATAGACTGGCCATCTTTAGGGAGAAAGTTGCAAAGTGGTGTGTGGCAGCATTTCACATTTCACACCATGTACAGAGGAGACCTAGGAAACTGAAGCAAAAGAAGAAATCATACTTCTAATGTGTATTTTAGAAATGTCCATAAGCTGACAAAATGTCTCCTTTTTCAGTTATCATAAGGACATTAACAAACACAGTCAGAGCTGGGGTGGTGATAGGTCTCTTTTTGCCAGATTTGGAATCCAGTTGAACAGTGTGGGTTATGAATTTAGAATAAAGCTCAAAATAAGTTTTGAGGATAGAAAATCTCCTGGCTCTGGTTTCATTTCTAAGCCACTGCATGCTTACTCTCAAGCTCCTTCTGGAAGCAACACAAGAATTACTTTTAAACAAGAGTTACTTGTCTAGCACAGGCTCCCTCTTTTAAGAAACTTCTAAAGCCTTATTATAAGACATTTGAAATAAAAATATTTTGTAAAGCTCAAAAAGCTCTATGAAACCCAAGGTATAAAACTGGACAACCCAGATATTACCATCCCTAAGGAAAATATGTTCTGTTTCATGGGAATGATGCAATTTCCTCTGTAGTGTCTTCTTGTACAAGATTAAATGCCAAATTTTATGTCAACAGCTGTGAAAAAGCACAACTGTCTAGTAGGTGCATGTGTATTTACCCTTCTGATTTTGTTTGGAAATTTCCATCTGGTTATTTAAATACTTAAAGGACTCTCTGCACATTGGTGCAGGGGATTTCTGAACTCACAGTGTATATAACTTCCAAGTTTTAGGGCAACATTCAAATTTGAATGTTGCAAACTGCACATTTTAAATAGGCTCAGTCCTTTCAGCTTCCTTTTGGGGGTATTCTCAGCCTTTTCCTTAAATAGTTTTGCCTTGCTAGTTATCCCATGTTCGTATCAAAGCCGTGCATCTCAGTCTGACTATTCAAACTCTCAAACCCAGAAACCCTCGTTGTGTTGCCTTTGATGATACCAAAATTCACAGCTCGAAGTTGTGCAAAGACAAACGTAGTTTTTCTCCAGATTGACTCTTGCTCTTAGTGAAGAATCACCACTTGTTCAGACTTGATTTTCTTTGAATCCTTCCTTCCACACTTTTCTCACAGGTACAGCTGTGGCACACCCTGCTCTTAAGGAGTTGTATACCTTAGTCACAAAATCCCATGAAAGAGAGGGATGGAAGTGAAGGGGAGAGGAGAGGCAGTGAGAACTTTTGGAAGCCACTGACCAGTGTAAGCAGCTTTACCTGTCTGGAGTGCTTGCATTTCTTTCAGAGCATTTACTTCTCGCCACAATTTGTCAATCTGGGTCTTCAGGTCATCTTTTTCTCAAATAAAATTAATATACATAAATTAACAGATCTGCATGCACACACAAATTAAAACATATGTTAAAAGTTGTTTCAAAATATCATGGGTTGCTGCATTGCTGAGATGTGTTTTGATTCTTTTTGAAGATTTGTCCTTAATGAAAAAATTCCTGAAGGATTCCTATAAAAAACAGGAGGAACCCACCTTTACCTTTCGTTCTCATAGTTTATCAGGGACTTCATCCTCGTAACTGCTTGAAAACCATGGACTATTGCAGCTGATCATTATTTAGTGAGCTGGTATCTAATTTACAGAAAATGTCCCCTTTTCTTTTGAACCTGTACACTCAGGTGTATAGATGTGACATACAAGTAATAGCAGGACACGGGTTGTGGTTTTTCAAAGAAATATTGTTTCTGTGAGCATGAAAGCTTCACACAACTCTTGTTTTAACAACAGTGAAGAACAACAAATAAAATCCAGCTGGACAGTCTGAGTGCTGCAGTCAAGCTTGCTGAGCTGCAGTCTTCCCTTCCCAGGGTTAACCTTCCCTCTCTCCCTCAGTGCAGAGAGGGCCTGGGGACTTGAGTCACACAAATTCACTCTGAATCACCATTTTGTAGAACTTACAAAAGCACTAAGAATATGGTGGAACAAGAAAAGAAGCAAATTTGCACATAACTCCATTTTCATGTCCCCTTTTCTATTATTTTTTTTTAAATCATTGTAATATTCCACCACCAACAACCAAGCAGCAGGTATGGTTCCACTGCACAGGATGGCAATTATTTGGTGGCAGCAGCAACCAGACCTTCCAGAAGCCCCAGTAATGAACATGAGGAATTAATCAACTGTTTCACATATTGCAGAACTAACAAAACCACAATTCCTACAGATCTGTGTTACCTCCCCAGTCCTCCAGCTGCACCCCAGAAAGCTCCTCTCCACATTCCCTGCTGCCTGTGGGGATAACCCTCGCTGTCCTTCATGGCTTCCCCAAGGCAGGACTTCAGGTTCTCCAATCTGTGCTACTCTGTGCTGGCACAAAACATGTATAAGGAACCTTTTCCTTAGGATCCCAAATTTGAAACCCTGGGGATTCCAATACCTATAACTGCATGGCTCCAGAGCACTGCAATCTTCTACAATGGCTTTATCAAAGCGTTTTTTTTTCATTAGCCAAGAGTTCAAATATTTGCCATCAGTGTAACCTCCATTATACCCTCTTTTATTAGAATTAAGTCTTTAAATTAAATACACAGACATCTCCAAACAGTACTCTGTGGTTTTGTATTTGCTCTGTAAGCTTTGCTGTGGGAATTGATCCTTAATCTTTTCCTGCTAATTCTTTTTCATTGGTTTGACTTCATTTCACAGTACTTTTCACACAAGTAGAATAATATTCCACAGATATTAGACAGACATTCTGTTAAAATTAGGAAATGGTACAAAAATCTGAACAATAATCCTTGGAGACTGAATACTTTATTCTGCTTTTTTCCCCCATAAACATGAATTTCCATTTTTCTGACCTTATTCAATATAACTGTGTAACTAAGAATGACTGGCCAGAGTCCTCTCTCAACTGTACCCTATGAGTTTTAAATAAAGTTGGCAGAGGCAAACAGACAGAACAGAGCAATATATTTACATCTTCTAGACCACTCTATTTCCATAACTCATGCCAGCACCTTATTCTTGGCTTTGCTAACTCACATATAAATGTTTTAAAGACAAATATAAATAGACTCAAATGTCCTTTGTTAATAAGCATTTGTATAATGTATGTTTCTTGTTCATGCAATGCTATTTCAAGTGCACAGTAAATTTGCATGGAGTATAAGCTTCCATCCCTCCTCCCAGTCAAGACCCAGTACCTTTCACTCTACGTTTGCTGTGCTTCCTGGCTTTGAATTTGGAAGCCTGGCTGACGGTCTGATCCAGCAGTAGTAAACTTATGAGTAGCAAAATCATAAGTCCAGTTTGTGCCATGTCTCTTTGAAAGACCTTAACAAGGAACTTCAAGAGACTCTCTTCAGCAGCTCTGAGAGCAAGTCACACAGACACATCTCAGTGGGGACTGCCTGAGGTCAGGTTTATAAAGTGTGGTGGAAGGGTTGGCTGTGCTCCTTGCTTACGAACTGTGTGTAATCCTTAGGCTGGCTGTAGCATAAGACACCCCCTTGTTCTCACATGCCATCTGAAGTTCCTGCTTCCATTTTGAGCTCAGCTGCACCAGCACTGAACAGTGCACTGATTGCCTCACTCCTAAGTGCCGTATCTCCTGTTTTAACATTGAAGCCAAAATGTATGGAAGACCAGATGGATGCCCAAAACCACCTTGTGCAATGCCAGCCCCAAGGAGGGGGAGCCAAAAGATTTCTGCAAACGTCACAGGCTCACCCAGAATGGCTCTGTCCAAAGCTGGTTAAGTCATGACAGTGACCATTCTACACTGAAACAAAACCAGAATGTCCCTCCCTGAGCAAATGCAAACACTGCAACCACAGACCCACATGGAGTATATATACAGTAAGACCACATTATGTGAGGGGTGCATTTATCATTTTATGAAGAATTAATAAATGCCTGATAGATATGACTGCATTTCTGAGTTAGAACAGTCCATGCAACCAGCAGGGTCTAGTCAGGGGAACAAAAGGCAGTAATGCTCTTCCAAAGGTTCCCGAGTCCTGTCTGTAGGGAAGAGTAAAACACAACATGCTTGAAGCAGGACAGTGTCTCTCTGGATTCTGGAGAACTCTCTGCATTTGGATCTCTTTCATTCGCCCTTGGGCTCTGTGGACTTTTGTGGGGCTGTCTTTAACTGGGGTTGCTATGGGAAGTAGAACCTCTTACTGATTTTGGTGGACAAATGAAATTGTCACAAAAATGTGCACATCCATCACACTTCTTTTTTTTTTTTTGTTTTGTTGTGGGGTTTTGTTTGTTTGATTGTTTGTTTGGTTTTGGTTTGGGGGTTTTTTGTTTCTTTTTTCCCCAGTGAGAGAGAGGTTGTCTAAAATGTTGACACCAAAACCATTGCTGGGTGCTGGCAGGTGCAGTTCATGCCCTTCAGAGCTGTTCTTCCAAACATCCCTTTGCCATTTCTGCTTTGTTTACATTCTGCTGCCTTTTTTTTTTTTTTTTCAGAACTGCAACAGCAAAAGACTTATTGCTTTATTAAATGAAAGCTGAGACTTAGGAACATGCTGGTGTACTACATAAATGCATACTGGCTTCTCCAACTCCCACACAGAGTCTAAAAGCCCTTCAGTGCTTATAATGCAAATCACACCTACTCCAAGTGTCCTGGACATCTTTAAACATCTTGCTGTACTCTCATAGTTGGTAACTAGTTATTATCTTCTAATCATTAGTTAAGAAACTTTCCATAAATGCATCCTGATGTGATAAAATTTAGTTCCAGCAGTCCTGCTCCAAAATATTTAAGTATTAACATACACTTGTTAGGGAAACCTCTGGATTTTTGTGGTTGCTCAGTCCTCAGTGCTATTACAGAGCACAGCACGCTGGAAATGGCTGTTGTGAGTTCCACCCATCCAAAACTGCCCAAAACATCCCACACAGCTGCACATTTGAGTCCATGGTAAATGTAGAAAGGGCTGGCATTCCAACTAGCACACTAGGAGCTGAAAACATGAGCTGGTGGGGAGGAAAACAAGGAGCTTCACAAGGGTCTAGTTCAAGATTTGATCTGTCACTTAGAACAAGCCCTAAGTTCAGGCTTGATCCATATTTCATTCCAGTAATATCAGGGCATCAATAGAAGTTAATTAAGGGCAGATGGCTGAATCAATAACTGCCTCCAGTTAGTTTTTCACTTGGTGCCTTCTCAGATCTTGTGAAATTGCACCTGAAGCTGATCCTGAACCACTGCAGCTTACAACCTGACTAATTAAACTAGTACTAATTCTGGGAGCTGTAAACCCCTGGAGCTGTTTCATGTGGAGCTTAAGTGTCCCACAGGTACTGGGGGAGGCAGGACCAGCAGCTGGAGTCAATAAGCCTTTTAGTGTGCGTGTTTAAGGTCTCAGGATCAGAATGGATTTGTTCCTGCCCCAAGGAACTTGGGTTTGCTAACACAGGCTTCTTTTTTTTCTGTGAAATGAGCCTGACAGAGAAAGATTTGTACTCTACTAAGGCAACACACAACTCACTAGAAATGGAGGGATAAAGAAAACACAGATTTGCTATTCTGACAGTTCTTGGCCAAGAGTCTGAGTAAAAAACTGCTTTTTGGAGTATGCCATGTAATGTCCTTTTAAGAACAGGGTTGAAATTCTCTTTTGAAAGCTTCAATCCCCTCGTTCACTAGTCTCTCTGACCATTTAACCAGTTTGCAAGTAGCTCAGCTGGACTTCACCCCTAAAAAGTGAATCACAAAGCTGCCCTTGCAGTTGCCAGGATAGACCACAAGGATATAGGGTCTAGAATTCATCTAGAGTACCTGAGAAATTGTTTTCGTACTTATGACTAATCTACAGCAACTGAGGAAGCAAGTTTAATTTCTCGTTTATGGTGGGTGGGCAGGAGAGCCAGACAAAAGTCAAAATATGCTGCTGAGAAGGTGTAACCTCCTAGTGCTACTGTAAGGAAGAAGGAAATCGAGCCACACAGGAGGCCTAGAGCCTCCCTGAAGTGAGTACCTGATCTTGTATGGGCTTGAAACAAACATTATAATGTCATTTAGAGGTGGAATTTTTCTTTTACTAGCATAGTTACAGTAATATAATACGGCCCAGGGAGGGAACATAATTATATATGGATAGAAATTATTCCTGGAACAAATTATTCCACTTTCCATAACAGAATGTGCTATACAAATATAAATATTCTCATAGTTTTATAGCTGCATCCAGACTAGGATGGAATCATGCTTTTTTATTTGCACCAGTATAGTAGAACTGTTGAGCATACAGACAAAATTGTGGTTTCTCTTGAAGCGCTTAGTTCACTTCAAAGCACTCTTGAAGTGCTCTGCCTGATAAGAAACATCTTGCAGAAGCCCTAGCTGTACTGCACTGGCACCAGGGGTTTTGGCTCCCATCTCCCCACCTCATTCTGTTTGCTTTCAGACAACTGGGCCATTCAGAGTAAAAACATCCTTTGGTAAAAGGTTTATTTCAGTTTCTCCACAGTGAGTCTTCAAGGTGAAAAGTCTATTTACTTCAGAGACAGTTCTACCTTTATATGCTCCTGTAAACTGGCTCAGAACTGTTCATTCAGCTGGTTTTTCCTCTTCATTCTCAGCCATCTCTGGGTTTCTGGAAAGAACAGGCAATGGGACAGAGTATGAGAAATGGGTGTGAGATGAGGACTGGATCCTGGGCTGAGCTCCTGAAATAGGTCTGGCTGCAGAAGTACCACAGTCCTTATAAAAAGTAAAAATCTTTAAAAAGATTTAGTGTTTCAGTCTGCTGGAAAGTGAACTGCTCACATGCTGCCATGTGTTTTACTGAGACCTACAGTCCCCTCGTGCTTCAGAGCTAATTGTGCTGGGGGATGTTTGACCAAATGGGAAATGGATGGGCTGCATCTGCTACTGGAGTCAGAGCAAACACCTGTTTCTTGCAGCATTTCAGTTCTGGAAAATTCAGCCCAGCTTCAGGATTTGTCAAAAAAAAGCCTTGTATGTGAGTAACCATTTGCCCCTTCTACTCAGTATAAAAAAATGAAAAATAAACAGAGCTGTTGCCAGGCTAAAGAATTGCGAGTGGAGCAATCTGAAGAGCCAGCATGGCCAACAAAAGTAGCTAACACAAAGATGAGTAAAAGATACATCAGTTTTTACCACTCTCTTTGGTGGCAAATGGGATTCACTGGTTGATTTTTATTTGTTTCAATTTAATGTAGCAAATTTTGCAAACTCTTCTAGTCACGGATTATGTCCTGCTTGGAAAATTACAGTAAGCTCGGTTTCTTTGGCCTTGAAAAGTCTTGCAAGTCTTTCTTAAGGATTTGATCTCAGTCCAGTCAGGTATGAGGCAGGATTATGGCTGACATCCCAATACCAAAGTTATTTTTGGGAAATTTGTGCAAACAAACCATGTTTAGAAAAGGGAAGGGCTAGCCTTATGGTATGTGAGGTTTTGTGAAACTTAGTAATGATATTTTGGGGTTTTGCCATCAGTTTCAAGTTTTTTCCTGTCATGCTAATTTGGTGTTTTGAAAGAAAATTTGCTGGGTACAAGTGATCTGCTCTGTCTGTCAGAATTAAAGGAGGTCCCAGGTTTACTGCAGAACCAGCTGCCCACCACTGAGTGCCACTGAGTTTTGAAATGAGGGCATTCATGTCTTCTTTAGATATGTGATGCTGCTCTCCCAAGCACTTGCCTCATCTTGGCACTGTGGCACTGATACTGGGATTGATCAATAAATTGGCTTCTCAGGGTGGTATTTTCCTGTTCCAAACTGAGCTGTTATTACCTACAGGTCTGGTGCTTTTCACTTCCCATGCTGTAAATAGAAGCTTCCAAAAAAGAAGACATTGAAGATATAAATGATGTATGTGTACTGAAAAGGAATTAGGGCAGTATTTTGGGCTTCTGGAATAAGTGCTTTTTGTATCTCTGATTTTGGGGTCATTGTAACAAAGCATCTCAACTCAGTCTCAGCAAGCAGAGAGGAGGGGAAATGGCTTGCAAGAGGCAGCGGACAGACTTGTCTTACACCTCTCACACATATTTAAGGCAAATATCATAATCTTATCTATGTGACCAAACCGTCTTATCTGTATTCGTTACTTCTCCTGTTATGGCAGTGGATGTGGATTACAGGTTGTCAAGTGGAGAAAATGCAGTTTATCAGAGTCAGAAGAGACTTGGAATTCAGAAGAGATTCACCAAATCTACACAAAGCAACGTGAGAAAAGCCAGTGAGCTCTTTTTTTGGTTACCTGTCCACTGCAGTCTGCACTGGCATGGGTGCCTTTTCAAGATGTTCAGGTATCTCAAAGGAATCACAGAGGTGCCAAATAATTTTTACTTCAGGCTTTTAGCTGCAAAAATAAGAAGGTGTCTTGTGTTTTTCTGATTGTCATTGTCTAGTTCTTTAAGCAGGAAGGACCCCAAAGAAATAGGTGTTTATTTAGAGATAAATGTTTTCCTGGCCATGTGAAATGTGCACAGAGAGCAAACCATAATCCTCCTCAAAAAAGAGACTTTTTTTACAGATCAGCTGACTCTGGCATCTCTAAAAGATAAGGGAGTTTAGGAGAAAAATTAAAGCAGTTTCTTTGCAGTCCAGGTGCAAATAGAAGAGCTGAATGGGGTCTTTTAAAATGCTACTCCCATGGACTTGGCAAAGTTACCATGTTGGGAATTCCTGGCAGCAGCTCAGCTCTTTTAGCCCTTGGGATGTGTGTAAGAATGTATCTCTTTCTCTTTTGTAAACACAAATTACCTGTTTTGCTATATTTTCTCCTGTAATGTGTGCTGCCTTTTTTCCTTCCTGGAAATGACCCGGAAAACATCCTGAGCATTTAATTTCTCCCTTTAAGTATTTAAATTTTGATCATCATAGTCTCCCTAATATGAGGTTTTCCAGCTTCACATTAACATGATCTTAATAGGTTCTGCTCATCCTTACACGGGCCAGACAAACTGATCTGGACAAAGCCTTGCTCTAGGCACTGTGAAACTCTCCAGACAGTCTGGGTTGCACATCCACAGGCTCACAGCAGGTTTCCAACAGTGCAGCTTTGCACACACTGCCAGGAGGGATGGGCAGAGTGGGGATTATGTTCTGGCATGTGTAGGTGTTTGTAGGATTTTCCTAAACAGGATGGAAAATCAGACTTTGTCAGGAGTGTGATCATGTCTGCCTTTGGTGGCTGCACTTTACCAAGGACTTGGAGGTTCTGCTCATAGGCTGAGGCTTTCTGCTTTGCCAATCCACAGCTCGAGCTCCCTTCTCATGTGTGGGCATATATATTGCCTCTTTGCCCATTGACAAGGAGATGCTTCGACTGGACTTGATGATCTTAAAGGTCTTTTCCAACCTTAATGATTTTGT
>JAYRBT010000021.1:4552872-4567563 GCA_036023395.1 Myiotriccus ornatus | reverse complement strand
CCAGACAGTCTGGGTTGCACATCCACAGGCTCACAGCAGGTTTCCAACAGTGCAGCTTTGCACACACTGCCAGGAGGTATGGGCAGAGTGGGGATTATGTTCTGGCATGTGTAGGTGTTCGTAGGATTTTCCTAAACAGGATGGAAAATCAGACTTTGTCAGGAGTGTGATCATGTCTGCCTTTGGTGGCTACACTTTACCAAGGACTTGGAGGTTCTGCTCAAATGCTGAGGCTTTCTGCTTTGCCAACCCACAGCTCGGGCTCCCTTCTCATGTGTGGGCATATATATTGCCTTTGAGCTCCCCAGCTCCTGCACCGTGGCCTTTTTCCAGAGGTGCTCCCAGTGCTGCTGCTCCCACCCAGATGTGTGGCTGCCCACTGACAAGGAGATGCTTCGACTGGACTTGATGATCTTAAAGGTCTTTTCCAACCTTAATGATTTTGTGCTTCAGCTGGGGCTGCCAGCCTGGCTCAAGGCAAAGAGCCAAACCATGGCCCTGCTGTTCAGAGCCATCACAGGGTAGGCAAACACCTTACCCTGCTTTACCGTGTGTTAGAAGCAGCCCTACCCCCATGCACAGGCATAATCAGCTCCTGTGCCAGGCCCTCGGGTTGGAAAACTTGGGATGTAGTCAAATAAACCACTGCTCTTTACAAAAAGGAAGTTTCCAGCTGCCTAGTCAGGAAGGAAAAATAGTACCTAAATGTAACTGCTTGGGAGATGTCTGCTCGTCTCTGCTGGCAAATTCAAGCAGTGGAAGTGGCCCTGGTTTGCTCCAGGCTGGGGAAGGGGCAGGTGGGGGCAGGACAAATCCTGCACCCAGCCCGACCCCCATACATTGTGCAGGTCCCTGCCCACATGATGGGATGGAAGTGCAAACCACACATCAGCTACTGGATGATGCTCACACGAGGATGCTGAGAGTGGAAAAATAAAACTAACCTGTGTAATTCTCAGTAATGGCCCAGTACTTCCAGTCAGAAATAACATTTGTCTCTGGGAGGACTGATCACTGGGAAGCTCTCTTAACAGGACATGGAATCACAACACAGTAGGATTTTTAAGCAAGAGGTTCGTAAACAAGATTTGTAAGTAAAGAGGGAAAGAGATTTGTGTGATCCCCTGTTGCTTACATCTATTCAAAGCCTGAAACCTGTCTGGGACTTCAGTGCCAGCACATGATGCTGTGTATTGTCCATGTGTGTCTGTTGCATGACCTCACACATCAGGGGTGAAGGGAGTTCAAAGGCTGCATTCACACTTGCAGTTTTTAGAAACTGAAATTTGATTCCTCAGTGGCAACTAGAATGGCAGGAATAAACAGGCTATTCAAATATTTTTGAATATTTTCAAGTAGAAAATATTCTAGAATTTTTTGAGCAACTTAGGCACCATCTAAGTATAAACTTCTCAGAAATGTTCATTATTCATTCTATTGTGCAGATTCTTATTGCAGTTTATACTCATTTCCAGCAGATGTCTTCAGTGCCCTAGGAATGATCAGAAGAGCTCTGATTTTATATTGCTTATCTATCAAATTAAAAGAGAAAATATCAGGCTCTCCTCTGCCTGCTTAATGCTCAGGGTAAATCCACTTTGTTGTATAGCCTCACACCACTGCTACCCAGGAAAGGATCAGGCTCAGTCTGATTATACATTTTCCAGATGCTTCTTTACTCTCAGAAGAGCAGCTGCAGACAAATACTTATCAGGTCAATCATGTCAGTACAATTGGGGTGTCAATGTTGTACAGACATTGTACAAAGGAAAGGGAGATGGTTTGTCCTGGCTCTGTCAATGCTGTTTCCCAAAATAATGCTATGGCCTCTGCATGCAATATATCAGCTTCAAATAACAAGGTGACATGATCTCACAAGTTACATCCCCAGCTGTTCCATCTCACTGAACAAACTCCCAGCTCAGATCCTCTGACTGCATCTGGTTTGTGGGACTGTGGTACAGGGAAGGGATGCTGCACTGGGCTGGAAACGTGTGGGAGATGGGCAGTGATCTGGGAGTATGATGTGAGGATCACACATAGCCCAAGCAGTGCACAGCGACACAAACATCTTTAGCATCACCCAACTCTACCAGAGGAATCTCATGTTTCAGGAAGATGACAAGGAGAAGTGGGCATTTGTGTCCCACTTTTCAGGACCAACAGGCACTTTCAGGTAGTTATAATGTGACATGAATTTGTTCAGTTCCGAAGGATGCTCTGTCCAGATCTATAATCCCTGCTTATGAAGTCTTCCTAAAACGCAGATGGGTGTACCCTCTCAGGTACAACAGCAGACACATACACTGGTGGTTCCTCCCCTCTCACATGCACTGGGATATCAAACATTGCAGAGAGCTGCTTTTATGGCTTTAGCAAGCCCTGTGCCCTTCCTTGCTCAACAGACTTGCATATTACTGGGAGGCTCTCAGCCTACAGGAACGGGAAAGGGGAAATTCCTGTCAGTTCAATTCTCACTAAAGGCAACAGAGCTTTGCCAGCAGAATGCCAACAGTCTTTCCTGCTTCTCTGATAACTAACAGCAAAACTATCTGAGCCCATCTCCCCATGGAGTAAAAAACTGGTGCCAGGTCACCAAAGCTGGACACGCAGATGTGAGCCACCAACATCTGTGCAGCACTAGATTTGAGCTAATCCAGCCTGCTGAGGTGGCCAGGTTACTTTCAGGTAAGATGGCAGGTGCACAGTCCCTTCTTCTGCTACATGGACTTAACAACTTGGGGCTCCACGAGCTGGAGGAACTTGGCACTGCACGCTGCTCCCTGGTGTAGGTGCTCCCCGAATGGTCTCTGTGAAGGCAGCCCCTTGGCGAGGGATCTCAGGTGACCAGGACACAAACAGCTGTTCTAAAGAAAGGCTGGCAAATTCACCTCCCCACAGGCAGGATCTGTGAGACAAGTGCTTGCTTTGCATATCCAAGGTTCCTATACCCCCTGGCGCTTGCTGCAGGAGCTTGGCTGCCCTTAGCACTCTGCTCCTGGCAGAGCTGAGGGCAGTGAGGCCCCCGGACTGTCAAGTGCAGCACACCTGCAAATGCAGAGGAGCAGCTGTATTCTCTGTGCAAGGATTTTCCATTTAATACTTCGTCTGCTTGTTCTAGCAACTCCATAAAACCAGGATAAACCAATCCTGCATCCTCAAGAAAGATAATTGGGTTTGGCAATGCGTATTTTAACATGGAGGGTTGAGCAAGGATTTAAAAAAGAATCCTATGTTTTTTTCCCCCCACCAGGTAAGTTACAACATGGACATAAATATTACTCACTGAATTTTTAATGCTGCAGCTATGATTAGATTCATTTAGAGGTCCAATCAGCTTGATGCTGTCCCTATCAAAGCCAGTGGGAGCAGACCTGCGAGATTCCAGTTTAAGTTGAGCTTACCATTTTAATGGGAATAAGGAAGGAAATTTGCAACAATTACCCTTCTATTTTCCTGTTTTGCTCGTTGATTAGCCAACAGAACACTGTAATGACATAATGCATCACTGACGTGTTGAACAAAATGCAGATCAAAAATCTCATATGAATCATATTATGTATGCTTTACTGAGTTAACCTACAACCCCAGGGAATGTGCTGCAAGAAAGACAATATTGAAATGAGAGTTAACATTTTATATGGGAATGGTGAGAACTGGCCAGGAGCAAGTGCTGCGCAGCACAGCCAGTGGCATTCAGCACATTTAGAGGAGCAGATGCAGATCAGTCATTCAAGTGAGACCTTCAGGACAATTCCTCCTGTACATCTCCTGTGCCTGTGCTGAGCCCGAGCACTGCCCCTCTCTAGTGCCACCCTGCACAAACACACCATCATGTCCAGTGTCCCCTGGCAATCAGACTTCATGAGGGCACTCATTTTTACAGCCCAGGATGCAACACCGTTTTCCAGCTGATCCTCAGGTGGAGCAGCCTCAGATCTCCACGAGGTGAGGATGAGCCAGAAGGGCTGGATCTGTAGCCTCCTCCTGAATCCAGGCACCATTTGCTGGGTTTGGGGATCCAGCTCCCTCCTTTCCCTGTGAGTGCCTGCCAGAGGCAATTACTTAGATGTGCATGGAGAAAATGATCAAGATAATAGTAGAAAATTCTTACAATGGCCACATTCAGTGTTTGTTCAGGCTCTGAGTTATCTGATGGGAAAATGAGGAAAATTTAGGCTATTATCTCTCAAATGCCTGTATTTCTATGGGGCTTTGCTGACCAAGTCTCAGCTGAGGGCATTCTGAACTCAGTTCTGTGCATCTCCATTGCTTTGCAGCAGATATGACTTGAAACAGTTTTCAGCCACGGAGGCAAAGCTTCCAGCTCAGCTGCTAAATTAATCAGGAATCCTTAGTAAATGGAGAATTAAACGCCAGAGAACCGTAAGTCCTTAAACCAAATGGCAGTATGATGGCACTGGAAATGGCATTGGATAAATTTAATTTTCCCTGGCTACAATAGAAATGGTTCAGGAACTCAAAGGTATGTTTTTATACAAGCAAAAATACTTGGTGAATCACAGAAGACTTGGTTTGATTTTTATTTATTTTTTTTTACAGTGGGAAAATATTCCTAATATGAAAAACAGACACTAGAAGGAAAAAACAGCAGCAGAGAAATAGAAAAATAATCTGCCAAATCAAACTTAGAAAAATGCTTCACTAATCATTGTCTCTCCTCTGTGTTAGCAACAAAAAAATGTTTTCTCCCATCTCTGGAAAACATCACTGATCTGAGAGGGCCTTCAGGCACAGAATGCCTGTATCACCAGAAGACCCCCACCCCACTCATCATTCAGCAAACTTCACATACCAACCTCTACAAATATTTGGTTATTAGCTTATCACCTGGCCTGTGGGCTGGCCATTTCGGGGAAAGCAGAGAAATCCTTATCCTAAATAATGCATCCAGCACGTCTGCCATCTCACTCTGTCCTTGCAGGGCAGGGAAGATGCTGTGTCATGTCCCGCTGCACGAACAGGGAGCCACAGCTCTCCATGTGGGAAATGCATTTACACAGATTACCCGGCAGACGGGCACAAAAGGATTTGTACTGGAACCTGCAGCTTATCAGGAAGATGATGTTTGGCAGGGACACAGCTGACGTCTGGCAGAACGCAGCACGTTTCCAGCTCTGGTAGTTGCAAAGGCAGAGCTGCTTCCAGCGGGGCTGCAGGAGCAGGAGGGCTGGATGGCTCCAAACCTGGGACCTGGGACGGTCAGAGCTCCTGGGCTGGGTGGGCACAGCAGCTCACAGGACCAGTGGATATGGGTGGCCCAAGTGCTTCACAAAGGCAAACCTGCACCCAGCAAAACACTCAGATTCTATTCCCCAACCCCTCAGTCCTCACAGTAAAGCAGTTTTTCCTTCAGTACTTTTCCCAGTTCTTTTGGGTTAATTGTAGCATCTCAGCTGCAGGTCCCCACCCCTACAGCCTGCCCTCTGTCACAGATCACATCCCCCAAGCCACAACCCTCTGCCCCTTTCCATAGCTGGCAGCTGCTGATCCTAAACTAACAAGTGCCAGTGGCAGCTCTTAATTTAATCCCATTTAATCCCCGGCTGCCCAGTTTGTCCAGTGTTGTCTGTAACAAGCGTTAAACACCAGGAGGGCTCAGAAGATGAAAGGTTAAAGGGCCTTCCTTTGACTTGATAGATGATGCTTTAGTTGAGACAGATTCAAAGCTTCGACCAACCATGCAGACTGTTCCCTCCTAAATGAAAGCTGTTCTTACATGATGGCAGGTGCAGGAGTTTTTAAGAGGGTTGTCAATGCTTGTTCCTTCCCTTTTTTGCCTCCTCTTGCCCAAAATGCCTGCAGTTCCCATAAGTGAGAAGAAAGGTTTCCGTATGTGAAGTGCTCATCTACCTATGTTAAGTCCACTCAGAGTTTGTCTGTCACTCTCTGTGGGGGATGAAATGAACATGACCCATGTTCTTCTGAAGGTAAATATTAATTTTCCAGAAGTGCAACCATAGAACAACAATGATTGAGTATGGCAGGGACTCTGGAGGCCCTGCAGAGAAAGACTGGACCCCCATGTCAAACCTGGTGAGAGGTGAGGGGCTGGCCAAGTATCTCCAAGGAGGACAGGGACTTCAGCAACAGCACTGTGGGTGTCAGGACTCCTTATACAGTAAAAAGCATCATCTTTTGAACCTTCCCTTTTTTTGCTCTGAGTGGGCCTGGCTGGGGTGGGATGCAACAGTGCAGCTCCCCATTTAACCCCCAGGTCCGTGTTCGTGGGCTGTTCTGCAGCCTGGCAAACATCCCTGGCTTCCTACAGAGAGATGGGAGCCAAACTCAGCTCTGAGTACCAAAGTTTCCCTGAAGTGAGGCAGGTTTCCAGTGAGGTGGTAAAACCAGAGCAAGACCACAGACCCACTGAGGCTGCTCAGGAGTGGGACCCTCTGGACAGTGACTAAACCAGCCCTGCAACAAACCACCCCAGGGCCTCCCTTCCAAGCACACAGAGGAACCAACAGGTAACATGCTGCAAGTCCTACTCTCTTGTTACTTTGGAGCAGAGATACACGATTCATTTCTTTTCCTACATTCATGCTCTATAACTCTTCCTCATCTGCACTGCTCTCCCAGCACCTTCCAGCGTGCCAGTGGGGAAGTGCCCAGCACAGTGTTGTCACAAAAGTGTTCAGAAACCCCTGCCATCCATTGCACGGGGAGGTGACAGAGCCAGGCCAGGTAAACAGGATGTTTGCCAGGCCAGGATATTGGCCTCGGAGTTACAAATTACTTGGAAAAAGGTGCTTTGATGCAGATTTCAATTAGAATGTGTTGATTGCTTTGGCTCTTTCTGCAGTGGAACAAAGCACTGGGTCACATCAAGGGACCTCAGTGCTGCCAGGGGGAGAAACTTTCACACCGTTTTCCTGGAGCTGGGGGGGTTAGGGGTGTGTGGTGGCAATCACAGTGATACCAGAAAAATCTTTTTTGACGAAACCCAATCAGGATTAATCGCTCAGCTCACAGAAAATGAGAGGGGAAGCACCAAGTGGTGAATGGAGAACCAGAGGCACTCAGGATCCTAGGCAGATTTTTCCATTTTGTCCAGATGCCACAAAAAGACAACCTGCTGCATCCCTGCTCTGTGTTAGAGTGTGTGACAGGGGAGTACAGACAGCCCAGGGGGAAAGCTGGTAAAGGTAGAGCTTTATTAGCAATCACAGAGAGTTTGCAAAAGGCTATGGCTGTTTGCTTTCAGCCTCATCTGACCCTGTCATTAGGGATGCACTGATCATTATTTGTTTATTAGGGCTTGAAAACAGAGGGTAGAAATTTACTCTGCTCCTCTTCACACTCAGAAGTGTTCCTATCATCTTTTAGATTATACAGCAGATTCAGTAACTACTGATGTGAGATTTTCCAGGGACTTACAAGCTTTGGAATGTGTCCTACATGACTGGAATGAACCAAACCCAACACTTTTCTCTTTGTTCAGATACTAAACTGAGGTTTTTTGGATCATTTCTTCCCTTCACGTAGGGAGACCTTTAAAGCCATGTACTCAAGTACAGGTTGGAGATGATGTGTACGGTTTGGTAACCACCACCAGTTCTTTCAAAGACATGGTGAAAGACTCCTTGCAGCCCTGAGTTAAGACCAAGGCCCAGGAGAGTGGGATTCAAGATTCAGTCATGTCCTCCTGCTTTATTAGTTGACTTGGTGGTGGCTGCTTTGCATTCTAATTTAAAATTATACCCTCAGAGTATCTCAATTTCTGAAAGGAGCTGTCTCTCTGAGGATAACTTCTGTGGCAATCTGTCTCCCAGTCCAATCTGAGTCCAGTTTCTCTTCATATCAAAATACACTTCTCTGAGCATTTAATGAATGGGGCTTATACAATGTTTTGAATTTCTTAGACTGTGACATTCAACATTTTATATCCAAATTGTTAATGTTCTGTAAAGTAGCACGCAGTCATTTTTATAATCTCAATTAAATCCTTAACAGAAAAAAAAAAGAATTCTTCCTATATCCCACAGTGACCAAAATGGAAAACAAGACCTCAAATTTTCCTCTCAACCAATTCCAAGTTAGCTCCCTAATGCGACCATAATATTAGAATAAAATATGGAGGCCAAGGGTAATGCTATGCTCAACATTTTATTTATATTTTTGTGTAAACATAATTTGCTTTGTAGGCACAATATAACAAAAGCTCTAAAGCAACAAATACAATTAAACAGTGTTTCAGTTCACTTCAATCAGGCTTAAGTTAAAGAGAAGCTTTCACAGTTCCTTTAAGGCAAATTGAGAAATAATTTGTTTCACTTGAAGAAACTACCCAATTGTCTCAGAGTTGTTTAAACAACACTGTCAGTAGTAAGCACAAACCTTCATTTCTGCTACAGTGAGACTTGGTCAGTAACAAGTCCCGGCTTCCCCAGTTTGTACAGCACGGCCTCCACCCCTCCAGGTGCGATACTACTGCTTGTGGTCTTCTAAAAGGTACTTGGGGCTTGTGGGCCAAATTCTGCTAGCACACATCCTGCTTCCCGAATGGATACCTGAACAACTTCCATTCATTTCAGTAGTAACCCTCCTGCATGTCACGTTAATACCAGTAAAACACAGAGCAGAGTTTAGCTTGCTGATGGTCATCCTCAGCTGCGTTGCACTCAGGTAGTTCCAGAAGTATTCCTTTATACTCACTGCAATTACCTGATATTCTGCTGATCAGAAAATGGCCCTAAAATCGGTATGAATCAGCATGAAGAGTAATTCTGCCTTGCTAACGAAACCAGAAAGAACTAGCCAAAATTATTTGATTGTTGTCCCTGTGGTGTCTGTGGCCATGACCAAGACCACCCATCTTTATTTGTCTTGCAGGGTAATTTAAGTGTAGAGCCCACCAGACTGTGGTTTAGAACAGAAGAACGGGTTTGCTATTCTGCTTGCCCTACTAATTTAAGGCCTTGAGAATGCCACTTACTGCCAGCTCGAAGGTCACCAGCAATATTGCTCACTTTGGCGTCAAATCAAAGTTCCTAGTTATGTTAAGGTCTGTTGCAGGACAACATCATTACACTAACTGCAAAACAAAATTGGGCATGTTTCCTACTGCTGTCAGCTTATGAGTCATGAAAACTTAATGGCTTTTCTTAAAAGTCCAATTGGCAAGCCCAGTAAATGGAAAACTGTCACTGAATATATATTTTCTTCTGTGGATAAAGTCCCTGTTTGGGCCCGATATGGCACTGGAAGTGTAGGCAAGTCTAGCTTGAAAAGAAACTCAACTACAATGAAGTTGTGCATCAACAACTAGAGAAAATGGAACTTCTGGTTTGATTAATACTTCAAAAGCTTTTTTTTTGGCATTTTTCTCCAACGTTATTTCTTCTTGTTACCTTTGAATGTGTTTAACCCAAGGGACACTCCTTCAGGATGAACCATCTGCACAATTATCTTGCATTAGAACAGCGACTTCATGAGTACAGTGTAAAGAGATGGACATTAATACTCAGGCAGCAAGATCAAACAAACAGAAAAAAACAAAAGAGATTCTTCTAAAACCACACATAAAAGTCATCCTGACCCAGACGTCTTTTCACACTGACAGAATTCTGAGAAGTCCTCCCTCTCCACTTTTCTGTATTAATTTTTTACTTCTATCCCTAGAGGCTACTTGTAGATTTAGGTAAACAACTAGTCATGTCTTAGTAAATACTTTCTTTTGCAGAAAAAAGAAGATCAATTCAAAGCTGTATGGCATTATGCAAGGTCTCTGACAGTCCTTCAGCATTTCTACTGTAGGTGATTGCAGTAATTTTAAAATAGTTGTTTCAACAAGATATTTGAGGACCTGAGTAGTTGCCATTTGGATAGGTGAAAGATATGGAAAAAATATTAAATTTTGTCACGTTTAGATATAGTTTCCATTAGTGGGAGGTAGATAAGACTAGCTGGTCTTCATCCTGCAAGAAATTACAAACATAACTGCATATATGGAGCAGAGCTTTTGACAGAACAACGCACCTAGATAAAATGATCCCTGTGCATGATTTGTGGTGGGATTAAGGCTAAACTTCATTTTTTTGCAGGGTTAACTTCTGCAGGAGTTCAGCTCCAGCTTGATAGTTGACCACACATTAGCAATTTCAGAGCAGTGAACTCTGTCACCAAATTTCTTTCCACATACTGATGAGTGATCTTACCAATGCAATTTAAAAATGAAATTTAAAATTGGTTTGGGTTTTGGACACAGATGAGTCAATGTGTCCTTAAGATGAAGATGTTGATCAAAGTCTCTCAATTAATGATTTCTTGCACAGTTTCAGATTCCACGATTCTAAATGAGGTATTTTTAAAAATGAAGATAGGATTGCTTATGTAATGATAAAGTGTGACTGAGGAAAATGAAAACTCATCTTTGTTGCAACTTTTATTTGTGGTTCTTTAAAGGAAAAATATTTTAACACTGAAAATCCACAAACATAAAACTTTCCCTCCAGTTACTAGAATCTTCCAGACAGCAAGTGGGGAATTTTTTTTGTTACTGTTTCCAACTTGCAAAAGAAAACCCAAACCTCCCAAATAACTTTATGGAAAATGTTGGAATTCGCATGAGAAAGATGCCCATCTAAAATTACACAGTAAGTTAATAAGGCTTTCAAACAGGAACAGAAAAATCCATGGGACTCCTACAGGGAAATTGGGTATCACACAGAAATGTCATAATACTGCACTGGATGAGAATGGCACTTGAGTTCAAAACAACAATGATCAACAGCTCATAGCTCAGCTGACTGCAAACAAATACAACACACACTGTACTACAGCATTTGTTCACTGATGCACAGAAGAGATTTCCCAGTCTTGTTCCCTTCTACGTCACCACTCTCCTGCCTCCTCCGCCTCCGGTGTTACTGGATGAACGGCATGCGCTCCTTGTTCTCATTGTCCCCCTCATGGTCCTCCTCCTCCTCTCCGGCCTCGCTTGTCTCCGTGCTGTCGTTGGCCATCTGCACCACGAGAGACGAAGGACATCACAGCACCTTTCTATCATTTTATTCCTTCTCATTTCAGTTTGATTCCTTTGATAAGTGACTTTAAGAACTCAAAGAAGACAAACCTGCCCCATGAAAATGAACACTCAGCCTATGCAAAGCCTTTGCCGGCGCTACACGCCTTCCAGCTAAACCTGTAAGCTGTTCCCTCGTGGCTTACAGCTAAATTACCTCACAGAAAACTGCTTTACAGGACAGTTGTACACACAGACTCTGCTCTGTGCACTTGTAGTAAACTGATAGTAAGGCTCTCAGATAGGAAACAGCTGTGTAGAATGAATGTGAGACCTCTGGTTTGTAACTCCTGTATCTGCTCTTCCAGAAACAGGCAACACCACTTAACACCAGGGAAGGGATGGCCCTGAGGCACAGTGCCATAAAAACTCAGAAAGCATTTTTTCTTTTATGTATTAAAAAAACCAATGAAACTTTATAGAGCAGTGGATATGTAGATGCTGGCAGACCACCCCCATGACAGAGTGGAGGTCTCAGGTCACACAGGAGTGGGAAGAAATTGCATTTCCATATTTTACTGAAGGTGCCTGTATAGGTAGTAGGCAAATACAGAAATCTGTAGTTCAGGACAGCAGATGAACTGCTGTCATCAGTTCATCGGATGACAGATGACTGTCTCTGATCTTAAGTCCTTAACTGTAGTTAAGGACTGCACTGTGTGTTTTTTCACTTGGAAATATTTATTTCAAGCTGTGTAAAGGTTCAAGATACTCCAGTACTTCACCTTGACAGTGTGACATGTCTCGGGAGACACAAGAGTCTGGATGGGGGGTAATGTTTAAT
This sequence comes from Myiotriccus ornatus, assembly GCA_036023395.1. Classification (NCBI taxonomy): domain Eukaryota; kingdom Metazoa; phylum Chordata; class Aves; order Passeriformes; family Tyrannidae; genus Myiotriccus; species Myiotriccus ornatus. Next base: position 4,555,732 of record JAYRBT010000021.1, on the reverse strand, counting down.
AACACAGATTAGTGTGACTGGATTCTCTCATACACCCATGTTACCTCTTTTAGGACACAGAATATTCCTGTATTAGCTTATAACTACTACAAAACCAAATAAGCAAGGGACACATTTACTTTTTAAAGAGAAAGGCAGTGATATTGTTCCTTCCCTGTTTGATTACTAGCCTATGCTGGAAATAAAAATCTCAAACACAACCCGATTCTAATGCTCTGAAGTTACCCATAATTTTGACTTAACACCCTTTCATGAAAGTGTTTCAAATTTATTATCACTGTCTAACCAGTGGCTGTTGTGAATATCAAGGGAACAGAAGGAGTAAGTGTAATAATGTTGTGCTATGCATTCTTGTTTACAGTTTCAGGATGCAATTCAGCTAGAAAATAATGCCCAGTTTCCACATGTGATGTCCCCAAAGCCTTCCTTTTCCTTGCAGTGATTTTGTGTGAGATTTGGGGGCAATTAGAGGCTGAGCTTGAGTAAGAGCTTAACTGTAATTCCATGTTATTTTCTGTTCTTTTGAAATGGGAGATACCTCAGGCCTGAAAGCAACTTCATACATCAGTATTGATTTAAAGTCAGTTTTTCATTACCTCCTTTACTGCTCTTTCCTATGTCCTCAGTGAATGCTCAGGCGTGAGCCTGGGTTTCATTTACTGCTGCTCTCTGTGAGGTTTCAGTACCATGCTAAGTGCTCCAAATCCAGGGGAGCAGGGCTCCATCCCTACTGCCTGCCTTCAGGACATTTCTAGAAGTATTTAGGTATTATACTTCATATATTATAAAAACTAGTAAACTAAATTCCTACCAAAAAGTACAGTCGACTTTAACATGAGGTTCAGAAAGCACTTTAATGTTTGCACACTGAACTAACAAACTAGGATTTTTTTTTTCTGTTCAATCAACTTATTAATACAGGATTTTATTTTTTTTTTAGTGTGTGAAACATCTGTTTTGGTTTTGTGAAATGTCTATTTTGTTTTCCATCACAAGGATAGAAGGACATGTGGCAGTTTTACCCTGATTCAGGACTTGCAGGCACATTTTTGGAGAAGCAGACAGTCATTCAGTACAGAAAAGTAACTGCTGGGTCTTCAGGAATGACATCTCACTTTGGGTTAAATACAGAAATTATGATTACTGGTGGTATTTAGGTGCTATGGATTTAGAAGAAATCAGTACAAAAAAAAGATTGTATGGGACATGTGTCCAAAAGTCACTGCCAGGCTCTAACGTGTGTGTGGCTGTGCAGCATGTCTGTGGTGCTCTGCACTCACCAGGGGAGTGGGTGCTTTCTCCACATCCAGAATGAGTTTTCCTATATTTCCTCGGTCATGGATTCTCTGCATGGCCTCCTTCACCTGAAAGAGAGATCACCTATTGATAATTTCCAGTCACACACAAGGAGAAGCCTGAATTCCTCCCTTCCAAAACCAGCAATACACTTAAGGCATACTCTGAGGTCACTCAAACAGCTGCTTGAGAAAAGACTTAGTCAATCATTTTTTAGTGACCTTGTAAGGCCTGGTTTTTGCACTGTGTTTGCCAATATGGGGTGTGAGTCCTGATGACAGTTTCTGAATAACTTAACACATCCATAATGTTAATGCAGTACCAAAGTGATGGAGAGATGAGGTGCAGAGAAAACTACAGGGAGGTGATCCTTACAGGGGGTTCATTACATTCTATCTTTGCAGAATATTTATCAAGAAGCCCTCCTTTCACTGAATGCATGAAATGTTTTTCTAATTGACCTATGATATTTTTCAATTAATTTCCTTTGGGTTCCCACAGATGGAATGCTGTGTCCAGGCAATGGCTGGGATTAACACAATACTGTGGAGTCTTGCTGCATAAGCAAACATTTATTTACTTCCTTTCCCCATTTTTTATAAGTTTTTTTAAAAAATGTTAAATAAGTGGTGTCCTACTGATACCACTAAGACCATCTGTTTAACAGCTGGCTGCAATTAGTGCATGTGAGAAAGGAACAAAAGCCTCTTCTTACGAGTGCACTGGAGAGATACTTATTTTGATGTATGAAGTTTCAGAACTCAGGAGAGCTCAGTGTTGATGAACTGAAAATGTGTGTGTGTTCAGTGTGCAGGACACAAATCACTGCTAAATCACCGGCACAGGTTACTCAGAGAGGATGTGAACTCCCATCCTTGGAACTGTTCAGGGCCAGGCTGGACAGGGCTTGGAGCAAGCTGGTCTAGTGGAAGGTCTGCCCATGGCAGGGGGGTGGAACGAGATGAGCTTTAAGGTCTCTTCCATTCTATGATTCTATAGAGCACTGAAAATCAGAAAATGTCAAGAGTTTCCTCACTTTCATGGTGGGGAAACTTCAGGAACTGAAAATATACACACAAAGGCTGTTCCATACCCTCATCACACTACTTTTTGCCAGCATTAACAGGGTTTGTTGAGACAAAAATGAATCTTATGTTAATAGGATTTACCATTTGTGCCATAGTTCTTGGAAAATTTTAAGAATAACAACATGTAAGTTTGAAAGAAAATGATGAGTTGGGAACTGGTGGGTCCCACAGTATATTCAGAAGCCTGAGTTGGTGTCCAGGTCCCTAAAATACTACCTGAATGTCTAATATAGCAGGATATATGAGATTTTTTAAGATACTAAGAAAATACAGGTTTAAACTTCCAATTAGATGTAACAGATGCTGGGCACAAAATGTCTTTCCCATCTGTCTGTGTTACTTGGAAAGCTGACTGCAGTGAACTCAGTATTACCACCTGAATTTTGCAGAGATGTTCCTTCAATTGTTAAACACCAGACTTAAGAAAAATTCTATTAGAACAAAAGAAAAATTGCACTGCAAACACAATGGCTTTC
>JAYRBT010000021.1:4539938-4552772 GCA_036023395.1 Myiotriccus ornatus | reverse complement strand
TCAATTGTTAAACACCAGACTTAAGAAAAATTCTATTAGAACAAAAGAAAAATTGCACTGCAAACACAATGGCTTTCTAACTTGGGGGGGTTATTGTAAATTAACCTGAGAAAACACAGCCTTATCAAACCCACTGGATAGAAGGCTGACCTCTAAATACAGTCCATAAAATCATAGTACCTTTTATGAAGATACCTTAGAGCATAAACACCACCTAACTATCCTGTCAGACTAGTTCTGCACTGTGGACAATATTCCTTTAAGAATATCCAACAAAGACTGAAGAAGCAGCAGCTCTATAATATTTTTATGACAGTTGTTAACCAAATCAAGCTTTTAGGAGGTTACAGCACAGCATAAATAACAGAATTGGAGAAATCAGCAAACACACTTGCCCGTCCATTGGAATTTATAACCAGAGCATTATGTGGAAAGCAGGGCATGCAACATTTATTTTAATTTGTTCCATATCATATTCAGCAAGGCAAATTTGAGAAAATGTGCTTTTCCTGCAATTTTCACATATCAAATTTAAGCCCCTGGAGAAAGGTTCAGGAGTTGTTTCCAGGACACTTGTAAGTATCATGCAAATGCAAACAGCAGGCAGAGGCAAAGGGAACAATAAAACTTGTAACAATAATAGTGGCTATGGAATCCAGATGGAACTATTAAAATATATAAAAACATCGAAAAAAATTTGAAGATCTGGTACAACATCTGTGAATTTTAGTGTTATTTGCAACTTACCTACCCCAATAAGTCAAATTCTGTACTAGTGCAGTGCCATTCAGCACTCCATGTCTGGGTTAAGAGACCATGAGCTATTTTACAAATGAGTAGTTTTTATGTTTATGGCTGCTAACAGCCCACTTATTCAACCAAGACTGCAACTACTTGTTTCCCAAGGTGCCTGAGTATTAAAATTATTCTCTCTAACCCTCTAGAAGACAGAGAGGCTTAAAAACCTTCTTTGTTACACAAGTATGGCTAAGGCTTAAGTTGTTCTGTGCAGACTATAGAAGAGAATTTACTTTTCCCTGTGCCTTTTGTGGAGAGTGGAGCTTCTGTTTGTGCCCCAGTGTTTGCATGTTCCCAATGAAGACAGTGCCTCACTCTGCACTTGGTTAAACCAGACCCAGGCTTAACTGGTAGTACAGGGAGGCATGTGGGAATCCTGGAAGTTAATGGAGGTTCCCTGAAGTGGTTGAAGTTTGATTCAAAATAAATATCCCTTCTAGCAGCAAGGATCACAAGGGTTTCCCTCTTCTTACAGCACTGTGTCCCCAAATCCCTTTTCACCCATTATTCCATGTTGGTTGCTATTTGCATTTGTCAGTTCAGAGCCAAGTAAATGGATTTTACTTTTGTTTATATGGATGAGTTAATTGAAATTCTTCTTGGGCAGTATCGTGAGGGCTCTTGGATGGGAAGCAGTGGAAAGGAGTGTTTATTGATCCAAAGAGTTTCCATTGGAATAAAAGACAGAAAGTCTGTTGGCCTGTGTTTGCTTTAATTATGGCCCAGCCCTTAGAGGGTCTGTGTCTGAACTAATGCCAAACTGCAGATTTTAGCCTTGAGAGCCCCCAGTATGGATCACAGAGCTCTGCACTGGAATCAGAACTATTCTTACATGAGTGGACCGCTGGTTCTTGTAGCAATGATGCACTGGATTGATAAAGTATCTCTAAAAAAACCTGTATTTCCATTTTTCCTTAGCTGATGATTTGTGAAGTTTTTATTTCACTAAAAGCAAAAGTGAATACTCTGTAACAACACCCATAAATTATTCTCCTCTGCTGAACACAGCACCAGTGTATGCACTGGGAATATGGTGTCATTTTATTGTAGCCATTCTGTCTTTAGTGAGCTGATAGCAATTTTTGTTTAAAATAAAGCACAAGCTTGCATTAAAAAAAAGGGAGAACAATAATTATTTTGTTCTCTTACTACCATTTCTACTGTGGTAAAGTTCTAACAGTAGCAGAGTACTAAAAGTGAAGCACTAATACTACATGTTAGATGTCAGCTTTTAGGAATCATATCCACAAATTAGAGAAATTTAATGAAGTGCTCTGTCAGCACTCCTGACTAATTTGCAACACTCTTCTCTTTGAGAAATATATGTAAAAAAGCATAAAATTAAGTATGTTATTATCTGTAACCACTCAGACAAAAAAAAATAAAAATTGCAGGTACAATGCATTTTTTACTCCAACAGTATCTTCAATTCTAAAACAATGAAAACCAAGGTGTATTCCAAACAGAAGAACTAACATAACATGCTATCAGAGGCTGACATGGTATTTGGATATTTGCAGCTAGCTTCTGACTACACTGGTTTTGATCTCAGGGTGTAAAAACAGCCCATTTTAAATTGACTAAAAGATTTTTTTCCTCCGAAATGCACTTCGTACACCTGCCTTTGCTTCCTTTTTCCCCTATGTTCTCCTTGGATTCTTCTTGTTTGTTTTTAGCACTATGTTTTCCCCAGGTGGAATCAGGAACTGGGACAGATTTCTTGTCTGGCTTTTCAAGTCATTCCTTTCAGGTCTCCACCTCTGCTGTCCTGGTTCCTTTTCCTTTGGAAAGTTCCTGAATAGAGATGGTTTCCTGGGTGTAAGTCTGACCCTCTATAAATAACACAGGCCTGAAACAAACAATTATGCTCCAACTTCGTATTGCTATAGTCAAGCCTCCACTTATTCACCCATTTTACTTCAAACTAATTTGTTGGCTGTTTGCATTTGAAAGTAAGAGCCAACAATAATCTCTACTGAGATATTCATAAATGCTTGCTGACATTCAGTTGGCTCTGGAACTTCATTTTGCTGTTAGAATATAGCAAGAGCAGTCTACTGCCTTATAAATACAGGAAAATATAAATGGAAAATGTATTACTAATTATCTGTTGCACCATTTCACAGTGTGAAAGAGAAATGCAGCCTGCCTAAGAAATGGATGCTATTTTCAAGCCTCTGGATATTATTTTAAACATAATGATCCATTTCTGTATTTGGCTCTTACAAGGAACCAATCTCAGGAGTAAAATAAAAGAGACTGGGAAGCTGGAACACAAAACCACTCGCTTTGCCAGTATAAGACACTGGGGGCTTTAGGCCCACGTCAGTAATATGGATGTTTAATAGAAAGAAACAATGCAGGCAACATGCCATGGAAAAGCTTCCTAGTGGAAATGTCAAAACAATGCTTTTATCATCCTACATGAAGCTGTTTAGCTCAGTAATATGATTAACTGCATCATTTTTTTAAAAATAAACATTTACTTCAGGAAGAAAAGGAATTGAAAGACACATGGATATTCTTTAACTGTATGAGGTTAAATGCAGTCTGTTGCACAAACTGCGATCTACAGATTGCAGTTTCATTTTTGAAGACAAGTTCTTTACCCCCTCACTCTCAGCAGGTTTACTGGATGGTGACAGAGGACTGTGTTCTTTCTTTTCTTGGGCCCCTCTGATGACAGTGGGTTTCCCTGGGGTATATGAAAGGATTTCTGCTTACAACAAAGGAATCCTTCATTCCCCTTTCTGATAAATCAGGCCACAGTTCAAAAGGCTAAAGAATCTTATGAAGAGGTTACAAATTTAATCCAAGCCAGAAGTGAAATTAGTTCAGTTATCTCTGTGTGATTTGTCAAACTGCCCACTTGTTCTACACGGTGTCATCATGTGCTGTCAGAAAGGTGATCAGCACCCAAAGGAAGGGAACATCCCTCACCTCCAGATGGGCAAAGTGAAGCAGAGCAACATCTTAGGTTGTGATCTACAACTGCAGTTTTCTCTCTCATTAGTTCCACACCTTTAGGTTCAAGATTACTGCTTATTTTTACACATCATCTCAAAGAATCACCTTTTGTCCTCTGTTTATACACTGAGAATGTCCAAGCCTTTCAGCGTGCCAAGACTGTTCCCCTCTAGCCGTGAAATAATCCCCTCATCCACTGTAACCTGTGCTGCACACATCACCCCAAAGCCTCATTTTCCAGCTGCATCCCTCCCCTCTTTAATCCTTCCATTTATTCTTCAAGCTAAAAGCAAAGACATAAGCAGCAACATTTACTCTCTGCATCTGGCCATCAACCCGAGTCTCTTCTGCCCTCATCACCTCCTATGAGCACTTCTGTCCAGTATTATTTTAAGGACCCACATGATTTTTTTGTTTGTTTTATTTTGTTTGGTTTGTTTGGGTTTTTTTTTCCCCACAAAGACATCTCCAAAGCTTCAGTAATTCTTTACAGCAATTCCCCAAATGCCAGTGTCACTGCACACCTCAAACCCTGCACTTACTGGCTCATACCAGGTGATGCTCTTGGGACAGTTTCTGAAGCCTGGACTGTGTCTCCTTAGGGGGGTGCATGTCATGTCTACAGAACCCCCACCTGATCCTAGCCCAGCCTGCTCATCACAGCTGGAGCACCCAGAAATAGTAACAGCACCTTTTAACCATCTGTTGTTGCCCAGTCTGTTTCATAAATAAGTAAAAGAAGTGGAACAAAGCATTTTGCAACAGGAAAATCGTTTTATCTTGAAGGCTGTCTGGTTTCTGTTCTCCAAATAACATGGAGAGAAAGGAGGGAGCACCCTTTAGGCTGCTTAACCACCAGGAACTGAATCATGTCTCTTCCCAAAAGGTTGGTTTGTTTGTACTCTGCGTGTTGTCAACAAAGTTCAGGAGATGAAGTAGCATAATGCAGAGGTCAGACACAAGAAATACAGAAACTAGGATAGGGTTTGCTAATAGGGTTAGATAGGAGTCTAAATATATGGGGATGTGCTATAAATTAAAATTCAAAGACTGGGTTCAAAAATAGGTTAGAAAAGACAAAGAACTATGAGTATCTCATGGGACCTTTCTAACACTGAGCCTGGTATTTGGTTTGGTATCATGCAAAACAGATTCAAAATCTACTTCATAGTCCCACTGTTCAGTAGATGTTGGAGACGAAAGCACAGCATGACAGTTACTTTTTGAGGAGATTTTGGAATATTTTGTGTACAAAAGCACATTTTGGTCCCTGTTCCACTCATGTAACCTCCATGACATCACTGGGTTGTCCGTGAGTGAATAAGAGCAGGTACTGGGAAGGGATAAAAGCCTCAGCTGATAAGGGAATACCAGTAGTGTCCGATAGCCTTCAGTCACTCAAACCTATGTTCTGGAAAATATGTATCATCCTTCAAACATGGTTTTCACACAGGTTAGCATTTTCTGATCACTCCTCCCATCAGCTCCCATCTAGGCTGAGCATGAACTTTTCATCAGGAGAACTCAGTATTTTCCTTACGGAAGCCAAGAGAGCTTCCTCCTGTTACCCTTGCCCTGGTCCTCTGACTGCAGCTAAAACACTCAGGAAAACTTCAGCTTCTGCCTGACTTCCGTGCAGGCTCTGTCTGACAGAGCAGAGCTGTCTGCAAGAGCACCCCTCACCAACAATTAATCCCTCTCTGAGCAGCCTGCAACTGCATCATGCCTGCAAAATCACATGGACAGGATCTCCATGGTGACAGTGTCATGCCGTGTGCAAACATCAGCTGGTGAGTCAAGGTTACTTTGGCAACCCAAGTGTCACAGGTAATGATCCAAATCCCCTTCAGATTTATGAAAGAATAATCTGAATTAAAAACATGCCCATTTTTCATTCTAGGAATGGTTCTATTCTGTTGCTGTTCGTGGCAGACACTACTTCAACAAGCCCAGATGTATCTCCATTAGAATTACAAATACTAATATCAAGAATAATTATTTAAGCATCATTTCTATGCAGTAATGGAGAAAAAAGATGCATACTGCAGTCGACTCTAGCTGAGATACCACATAAACAAAGCTTCAGTACTATAACTTTCATTAGTGCTATACAGCAAAATAATTTTTGCTATCAGGCTCACTGCTGTGGTCCATTAGAAAGCTGTGCTGTCTTTAATATGGATTGTGAGCTGCATTCTAATTGCAGATGCTCTTGTCAGACCAGAAGGGTTTTTCTTTCACGTCCTTGGGATATACGGCTTTTAAACCTAACACTGCGCTCCATACAAAGAAAAATCACAGAGTCTGCCCTCTGGATTGTGTCTGTTTAGATTTGGTCTGTGGAAGGCAGGAAACTCAAGGAACCAAGGATAACAGTTGCTCAGGTTGCTGGCAGCTCTGGGGGAAGTGACCTGGTACACTATTCCCTGCAGGCTCTGCCAGGGTGCTGGGGAGCACAGAGCAGAGGTAAATCTCCCTTTTCAGCCACATGTGCCACAGCCCTGTTAAGGCGGCTTGGGCTAAGAGAAGGGACAGGCCACTGGCTCCCTGGACTTTCCAGGACACACATATGGCCAGCAGCCACTGGCTCCTTTGCACTAATGACTGTGTCCTTCTACTCCCAAAAGCGACATCTGTCAAAATGTAGTCCCCTTGTTTTGCTGGCATATTTCCTCCTTGGCAATCTTGAAACGTCTCTCTCATGTTTATGCAATATGAAGTCATGGGTTCATTGGGAAACATACTGACTTTTTTTTAAGCTTTTTTAATTTTTTTAAGTGCATTTGCAATACTTCAATCTCTCAGGCTGTCTTCTGTACAAGCTTTTGTAGAAAAACTGTTTGCCTGTGTGATTACTGACAATTATCCTACCAGACACAGTTATTTGGACAAAATCATCATTTGCTGGTAGGGATTATTTCCCTTGGGAGCAGCAGAATAACCTGTATCCAGCACAACACGCTTCCATGGGAATGATCCTTTGCACTCTGTAGCAGAATAGCTGGCAGAAAAGTGCTCCTAATATTTAATGGACTTATCTGCTGTGACAAAATCCTCCAATTACCTGGTTGTGTGGGAGCTGGGGACATGGGAGGCAGACAAACCCACATCTGCAATCAGCCTCGGCTCTCCTTTCCTACCTAACACCATTAATTCTGAAGAGGCCTCCCAAACTCTGCTCTCCTGGATGCTGAGGGTATGCAGCAGCTTGCATGACAGATGGAAAAGCAGCATAATATTTACTGGATTTTGAATAGGCTCTATTCCTGCCTGTGGTGAATGCAGCCAGCTCTTAAGATGCAGAAATCGAGCACTGAGCATATGCAAGAAGACACATCAAACTCAGGGTATCTGGGGCCCAATTTTTATAAGTGCCTACTGGGGAAAAAAATGCATGGAGAAAACATGGATACAATCAAAATGTAAAAAGTTAGTACCACTAGCAATGTTTTTGAGCTGGTTAGAGTATTTTTCCTAAGAGGGGTAGGAAAATAACTTGGATCATGAAGTCTGTCTCCTTGCTGTGAAGCAAACACGTCATGTCATGTCATCCTGCCAGTGCCCATCTGAAAGCCAGAATGACTTCATCCAACTCAACTGTTTGTGCCCCGTCACGCTGAACTTTTGCCCCAGTGGTTTTTCCTGCCCATGTTGAAACAGAAAGTACTTTTTAAATCCCTCTCATCCCCCTGTTGCTATTCACAGCTGCAAACAGCAGCTCTGGCCTCTATTCCCTTCTGCTGCCTGTCAGTGCGGACAGACCTTTTCTCTGGAATACCTTTTAGCCTCTCTGGATGTTGCTATGGCAGCAAGACTAAAACCAGACCCAAGATGAGAAAAACGTCAAAGGAATAAAAACTGACGCTACAGGCAAACTCTGAGTCCTCCCTTGGCTGCTGAAGATGCCTATTAAGTGATACATCTTCAAGATGGGGGGCTACAGCTGCAGAACTGTGCTGTTTTCACTCTTTCCTTATTCCTATAAGCTCCTGCTGACGTCAATGGGTATTTGTTTTGTCTTGGTAAAACTCTAAGAAAAAGAGATTTAAAGCCTTGTAATTACAGAATAACTGAGCCAAATCTCACCAGCCTTTACTTACAGAGTCAACAGGGATAAAGCAGGAAAACAAGCAGAATCAACATCAAATTAAATATTTAGAAGAACTAAACAGCAGTGCCTAGACTATCAGTTTGGTGGGAGCTTTTCTACATGGTAAGAGAGAAAATAACTTGAAATGTGATCCATCAGCACAGAGATTTACATCAAGTTAAGACAGCTCAGGGGTATTCAGCACTTTGACAGTTGAAGACTAATGTTTTGGTTGCAGAGAAGTGCCACAGAATGGACATCTCTGTAAGACTATCTGCATTATCTCAGAACCTACACAGAGCGACAACAGACACTAGTTTTGATTTGAATTGGTAAAGCTTTTCTCTGTATCACTTATTATTAAGATAAGCTTGAGGAAAAAAATTATTTTTTTTCCCTCCATTAATATGGAAAATAATTATCTTAGTAATTTCAAAGTCAAGGGTTGCTTCTGAGGGGTAGAGATTTGGTGATGAAATCCCTGGAACACAACTGAGTAGAAAAGACACATCTTGTGAATCAGGATGAAGCTTTAAGCATCCTGTGCTGGAATTTCTTTTAGAGCAGAAAAAAAGCCAGAACTCCTAATCTATGCCTGTGAGCCACTGACTCCCTGCTGCTGGCTGAGCCTTTGAGATTGATGGCAGAAATTACAATAGCATGTTCCCAATTTCCACTAGGAAGATGGCTTTAAGCACATCAAAGCCATGAGTAGAGGAGCTCATAACTGGTCACCTTCATGGTGCCTTTCTCCACTCTGAGCATTAATGTATCTTACAGTAAGCTGCAGCAAACTGTGCACACAGGGATGCCCCAGACACCCTTGAAGCTTGGGGTATTCAGGAGTGTTAGTGGTCCAGATTCCACCCTGGTGAGGCCGGTTTGGTCTGCAGCAGCAGCTGTTACACTGGGGAAAATTCCTTTACCTGCGAATTTTTCTGGGAATCGCAGGCAAAAGAAACAGGTCCTCTGTATTTGGTTAGGATGCAGCAGCCTCCTGCCTAAATTAAATTCATATATAATGTTCAGTTTGCTGTATTCCTGTATTCCATCATAATCTGTTTTAACAAATTACAGGAAATAAACTTTATTACATTCATCACTATGCAATTAAAAAAAAAGAAAAGACATCTTACATTGGTATTGACTATCAAGCTCCATGACATGGGTTTTTAAACTCTTCCCTCAGTAATGCTGCCCTGTGATGTCTTTGAAAAATGTTTTGAGAAAAACTGCACCAACCCACAAGAACATCTCATTTGTTCTCTTTCATGTCATCCTTACAAGTGACATTAAACTCTCCCTCTCCTCCACCCCCTGAACTTGCAGGCTCAATTCTAAGCACTTTGTTTTGTACAGTGCTGTATTGCTGGCTTTCAAATCATAAGGCCTACACTATCAAAGGGGAATGCTGCTGCCTTGCAGCAGCAATCCTGTCCTGCTACTTCCCTGTGGGAATCTGGCAAACAGAGATCCCTCTTCACACCCAAGTGAAAGATCAGTCGGCCTCTCTGGAACACCATCGCTCCACAGCCATATGAGAACTCCAAGCCTGAAGCACTCCCAGAACCACAGCTTTTCACAGGGACCATCTACACCCTTGCAGGACACTGCTTTAAGACAGAGGAATTTTTGATTTGACACCATATTGCCAGTTGCCTCTGAGCTTCAAGGTGTTCCAAGTCAATCCGTGCCTTATCTCTTCCTCTGGGCAAACGGGCCCAAACATTGTCACTTGAGGGTGGGGGGATCCCAACAAAGCAGCTTGCAAAGTGTTAGGGGATTCCTGAACACCCATTTATCAAGAATAAATGACAATGCTACCATGTTTTGGACACATACACAGTTACACCAGAACATACATGAACTACCAAAGACCAGGCTCTCTTCTTCAGGGCTTCCATTTGATCTGAGCAACACGTGTGACTTTGGGGTCCTCACCACCGAGATTCCAGGCACAGCACACTTGGCATTAATTAATGAGACCTGCACAGTGACAGCACCCGTGGACATTATTTGTGGGTTTAACACTGCTTCACTGTATGGCTGAGTGCAAACATCTCAATTCCACGCCTTGGTTCTTTATAACAACACACCGCACTTACACAGTCCACAGGAATGGTGCTGTGTGCCAGCACATCCATCAGGTGGCCCTTCCAACCACACCACAGCTTCAGTGTACGGGCTACTACAATTTCTAGTGTTCAGGGTCAAACAATGTAAGAACATTTTGCCAGAAAGCTCCAAGTGCCCGTTCTAGGTGCTGTTTCATTTACAGTCTCTAACCAGCAGCCCTTGCCATCTCAGCAGCTGGAGAGTGGTGCAGATGAAACCCTGTTCTGACCTCATATGATGCAGATCTACACACCCCATTTGGGTTTGTGTCTGTATGCATAAGTAATTTGTACCATCACTTTTTTTGCTGCTATAGTGAAAAGAAAAAAAAAAAAAAGCTATTCTGTTTTAGTTGTATGTGTAGACCAAAAGCCCTTCCAAGTACCTTAAGGATATGACAGAACCAAAACCCCACGTGTGGTTATTTCCTTGCTCTTTCCCAAGCTTTCATCAACATTTCTTTATTCGCATTTCTGTTTACTGACAACAAAAGAGTTTATTTTATATAAAGGAGATTTTTTTGTGTGCGTGTGTACCTCCCTAGAGAGGATTTGCTTTGTTTCAGGAAGCTCCAAAACTACAGAAAACTTTCCAAAATGAAGGTCCTTTTTTTCATGTCCTATTGTTTTACCATCACTCCATGCTGATGGCCTGCATTAGTTCCACCTCATTTGCCATTAAGGCTTGTTCCAGTTCTCTAATCCAACAGACTGGATCTTCACAAAAAAACTAATTTCTTACTAGATTCCTTCTTTCCTTAGATTGCCGGGATTGCTGATTCTGCCTTGCTTTCTTCTACTCAAACCTTGCAATGAGATCCTGCCTCATAAAAACATGTCTTCTTCCTGTATCTCTCCCAAATGGCAGGTGGTTTTTCTTGGAAGTCAGGCACAAAACCTGTGACCAACACAGCCTCTGCCACTGACTTCACATCTTATTTTCTAAACAAGTCATATGAGTCAAATATTTTTCTCCCAAAGGCCTTCTATCACATATTCCTAAGACTCTTCCTTTACCTCTATTTTGAACTATTTATTTCACAATATGGGACCTTAAAATCAGTAAAAAAAAAAAAAAGAAGGGAGAAATTCCTGTACAACCTCCCTGCTTATTCCAAGGAACCTGAAGTCTTCCTTTATTACTTCTATGAAGAAGAAATTGTGCTTTATTACAGAACCACTATTCCAAACCATGGGAACTAAACTTAGTGATTAAAAAATACAACAAATATTCAGTCTCCCAGATGGTAAAGAGGTAATCAGTAAAAAGCCTTGACACTCTGATTTCCAAAGTCTGAGAAGCTTAATATACAAATCCACCTACTAGGATCAGATTACCAGAACACATTAATATTGTGTCTTCGAAAAATATCTCCATGTCCTTTTGTAATAATGGTTTATCCTCAATAAAATCTATCCTCATTGAGGAAACTAATTATGTAAATTTCTGAAACTCATCAAGGTAAATACCAAAGGTCTCTAAAGATACCAATGACAAAATACTTCCATTTCTTGTGTAATTATTTTTTGTTTTGTTTCAGAAATTAGCACCATGAAGATTGCAAATCTAATTATTCATAAGTCATCATAGTATTTTTTGATTATTCAAAAGCTAAGTCAGATCTTACCATTGGGTGCCACTCCGTAACTTCATTAAAATTATATTCAAACAAAAGCAAAACTCAGTTATATTAAACTGTAATACAGTTGTAATATTAGAATGTATGATTCTTGCTTAGCCTCAGTTTGAGCTACATCACTTTACAGCAAGATTGAAATCATTCATCTAGGCAAGAGGAAAGGTATTTGAATTTATCTTTTCCACTAGCTGACAGTTTGACAGTATATATTGCAGCCCTATTTGCTTTATTACTTAATATTTCTCCTGGCACTGTTAAAAAATGTCTCATTCTAAGCCTATATTAAAGATCTTAACTTCACGTTACCATTGTACCAGTGTGATTGCTATAAAATTGATTTAGTTTACAGCAAGTTTAATGCTCATGTGTGAGCACTCGTTCAGCTCAGCATTACATTTTATCGACCCAAATCAAACCGCGATGTAATTGGTATCGAGGAGCCAAAGCACAACTGTCCGTGTGATAAAATATCCCTGATGGAGCCAAGGCAGTTTCTAATCTAATTCAATTAAACTTGCATGTGTAGAGACACCCGACCCCCCCCCTCCTCCCCAAGCATGTACACTGGCTACAGAAATGCAGGAGAATAGGCAAGATCTTCATTAACACACATTTTTCTAGCTCTAGGCCAAGGTAGGTTTAACTTGGAATTATGCTGGATGTTTCCTTTAAACTGAAGGAAAAGACAGAGTACTGTGTTACTGCTCCTAAAGAGTTCAAAGGTTATGCCCTTCTTGCTGAGGAAAGTTTAAGATCTTCAAGATATTTTACAGCCAGGATATAACCACAGCATGGAGCAGAAAGAAACCTCAGGTTCTTCTCAAGGTTGTAGGTATTTGGTGGTGGTCAGGAATTAACTTTTACACGACCTTTATTCTACTAAAGTAAATGCAAATTTAAACAAAGATTTTCAGCTGTCTGTGATGTGTGAGGCTTTATTTCTTATAGATACAGCCTACATTTCCAGATGTGTGCAAGCACCACCTTCAAACCCTGAGCTCTGATACTCAAACTACCATCTTCGGAACAATCAAAACTCCGGGAAATCAGCTGCTCATTTGAAACTCCTCAGTTACATTGCTTCCTTTTAGTATTGTTTTCTCAAAGTCAGTCATCGAAACAGACATTTTCCCTACAAAATACCCTTGTGTTCAATCGTTCCCAGCAGGTTAATATATATATAGGAACCTTTTAGTACCAACAATGTAAATTTATATCATTATCT